>SKCR01032023.1:0-211767 GCA_019454045.1 Zanthoxylum bungeanum
TATGGGTCATATTATCCAACAGTTATTAGTGTTGTGTTTGCGGTTATCTACATACTATTTTGGATTTGATCCGTAAATACTTAGACAACTTAGAAGCTGAAGCACAATGTTGAACAACATTTGAGTCATATTGATGTAGAATTAGTTCTCTAAAAAAATATGAATGATGCTGGCTAAGGAAAATATTGTGTTTACAGTTGTCTATTAGTATTTTGGATTTGATCCGTAAATACTTAGACAACTTAGAAGCTAAAGCACAATGTTGATACGACATCTGTGTCATATTAATGTAGAACTTAGATTCTACAAAACTATTAATGATGCTGGCTAAGGAAAATGATCATGTTTGTTGGACAAACTCAATCTGTCATAGCGGGCTTACTTGTTGTTACCTACCTCTTGAGTGCTAGGTGAGTTCTTGAGGGCCATGGTATGTGATACACATTAGGATGTGTATATGATACCATGGAATTTCACTAGATCAAGTGGGAGAAATTGTTAGGGTTGGTGCTCTGAGCGCCAATCCGTATCGTGTTTATGTCCGATTCATGAATACGAGCAATACCTTTTTCCATAATATTACTAATTTAAATGGTAGCACCACTTTTCTTTTATATATATATTCGATCTAATTTCAATTAGATTGATTAGATTGAAACTAAATCTGGTTTAGTGATATGTGTTGGACAATTGTGACCCTATCATCACTATTTGTAAAACACATTGTGGTTTTTGTATAAATTAACTATGTGACAAAAGAAATTTCCATTTTATCATTTTGTAATTAGATTACTTGAATATATAAATGATAAAAGTCCTTATGATTAGTTCCGATTATAAGATATGAGACAGTATCAATCCACTAAAGGTTTAATCATTAATATCCCTAGTCATAGTTATATCGAGACTGGACATCGATAATGCGGAATAGTTCTCATATATTTGGGTATTGGATACTCATGCAAGTGTAATAGGAGGTTTTGTTTACTGATGGTACGGAAACAACTTCGCTCTGCATAGACCCCTCGGAATCTCACTGGTAGTATGACTATGTGTCTATGGGAATCCGAATCAGGGTAGGTGTATTTGGTCTTAACCCGAGACTTTTATCGCTAATACTTACGACAATCAGTATGCTTTGGTTTTGGTCGTCCATAGCTTTAACAGGCTCTGTGTACGCCTCTTCTGGGTTTATTGAGAAACGTAGTATATTGGGTGTGATGTCAAGATGGAAGTATCACTTCAGTCATATGTAGATGATGATGTAGAGTTCTAATATAGGTCCCAAGAATCATGAAATCAAGCACAAAATTCGTATGAACACATCAAAGGAGTAAGGCGAAAACATAACTCACATTGAACGGTTTGAGATGCGAAGAACAAGCTGCGTTTTAGCCTCCCTCCAAGCTCATGGCAACAGCTCTCCAAGGCAGTGGGCTGCTCGGTTTTGACTGGTTTGGTTCCTCCATGATTCGTCCATTGCTGAACACCATGGAAGCTCAAAGCTTCAAGCTCCAAAATTGATTCCAAGCTCATAAATTCGTTTCCCTATCACCTATGTATAACCCAAGGTGTGTGCTAGCACTCTTCATCTTCCTTTATTCTCGGTCAAACCAGAAATTTGAGGAAGAAATCGGCAGTGAGCCGTGAGAGGGAGAAGAGAAAATGGAGGGAAGAAAGGTTTCCCCTAGAAACCGTGAAAGTGGAGAGAGAGTGGGAAAAGAAAAATATATTGGTTTTTATATTTTCAAAATAAAATCATTTACCAAATTCTTTTTCAATTTCCATTTACCAAAAAGTCAAAAAGCAAAACAATAATTGCTTTTCAACTACCACATCAATCAATCAAACCAAGTGACAACTTGTCACATCACTCAAAGTGACATTTGATTTGACGCTTGATGTGACTAGCGATTTGATGCTCGATTTGGCTTGCGTGCCGCACTCAAATTCGAAATGCGAATGCGCTCGCAAACAATCCCGGGCTCGGGTTCGCTAATTCCAAATTAACGAATTTTCCGTCGCGTCGTAATTAAATGATTACGCCTAGCGAATTCACTATTCACGTCGCTAACGAATTAATTCTAAATTAATTCGTTCGCCCGAATTAAAATCCAATTTTAATTCCGCGTCGAAATACAATTTCTAATAATATATCAAATATATTATTTTATCGATTAATTCCAAATTAATCGTTCTCTCTCTTTTAATTAATATTTTATCCCAGATAAAATATCTCTGTGATTAATCCCAGATTAAATTTTCTCTCTCTTCTAATTAATCCCAGATTAATTAAGTGCGAGTTATACGTCATCGGTGAATCTTCGGGAAGCGACCCATGAGATCTCCGGATATGTTGGCAGTAAATACGGTCGTCGGACTATCCGAACACGTAAGTACCTCGTACTACGTTTATACCGATTTACAAGACAAGGTTGGCTTCTAGCAAAGCGCCATGCCTACCCAATTCTCCAGAAATATTCTTACAGGAATATATAGATCTGTATCAAGCGTAGTATACCGTAGTATTGTGTATATCAGCCCAGTATCGGATAGTCACGTGTTAGGGCTGGGGCCGGATAAGTGTTTGCCCCGTCCGAAGCACATGTCGGATGTCTGGTACTAGTCTCTATAATCGGATATACATGACCTTGTCATAATATCCCGATGACCGGCCAGCACTTAAGAGCACTAATACCGTATCCTGCGTGACATCATCTCCACTATGACTGGAGTGATACTTCCGTCTCGACATCACACCCAATACATTACGACTCTCTGATAAACCCAGAAGTGGTGTACGCAGAACCGGTTAAAGCCCTGTACCACCAAGACCAAAGTCTATCGATTATCGTAAGTATTAGCGATGCAAGCCTCAGGTTAAGACTATACATACCTACCTTGATTTCGGCCTCCCATAGACACATAGTCATAATACCAATGGGATTCCGAGGGGTCTATCCAGAGCGAAGCTGTTTCCCGTACCATCGGTGAAACACAACCTCCTATCGCACTTGCATAAGTATCCTATACTTATATATATGAGAACTATGCCGTTGTGCCCTCACAACGCGCACAAGTGCAATACTAGCCTATTCCGCATTATCGATGTCCTGTCTCGATAATACTACGACTAGGGATATTTAATGATTAATCCTTCGTGGACTGATACTGTCTCATATCATTCTCAATCCAGGAACTAATCATATGGACCTCTCTTCATTTATACATCTAAGGTGATCTAATCACAAATTATGAGAGTACAATCTCCTTTGTCACATAGTTAATTTGTACAACAACACCATGATCTGTACAAATAGTGACGCTATGGGTCATAATTGTCCAACAGATGATCACGCAAAGATACATAACTGGTACTCTATTATGTTACAACTATCGGGATAATATGACAAGGTCATGATTATCCGATTAAAGAGACTAGTTGCTAGTGATCCGATATATGCTTCGTACGGGGCAGACACAACTCAAGCCCCAGGCCTAGCATGTGACATCTGATACTGTATCGTAATACGTAATACTTAGTATACTACGCCTGTTATAGATTATGTATTCCTTAAAAGAATATTTCTGGAGAATTAGGTAGGCACGGTGCTTTGCTAGAAGCCAACCATGTCTTGTAAATCGGTAAGAACGTGGTACCGGGTACGCACGAATTTGGATAGTCCGATGACCGGATTTACTGCCAACGTATCCAGGGATCTCATGGGTCACTTCCCGAAGATTAACCGATGACGTTTGACTCGAACAGAATTAATCTGAGATTAATTATGAGAGAGAGAAAATTAATCTAGGATTAATTACGGCAAGAATTTATCTGGGATAAAATTTGAATAGTAGAGAGAGAACGATTAATTTGGAATTAATCGATTAAATAATATATTTGATATATTAAATTGAAATTAGATTTCATAACAGAATTAAAATTGGATTTTAATTCAGGCGAACGAATTAATTTAGAATTATTTCGCGAGAGACTTTCGTAATAATTTTGCGAGGAATTATTATTTAATTAAATTTGGTATAATTAAGTCGCAATGGAAAATTAATTAATTCGAAATTAAAGAACCCGAGCCCGAAGTGTGTTAAGCGGGCCCACTCGGATTTTGAATTTAAAGTGGGGCCCACCTAGTCACATCACTAGTCAACTTTATCACTTTAGGTTGATAGAAGTTGGTAGTTGTTTGCTTGTAAATTATAAAGCTTATTTTAATTGATGTGTGATAGACCTTTACTAACTTTGGATATTTGGTATTTTGGTATATTGATTTTGAAAAATCAAAAACACATCACACTCCCTCATTTTCCTCACTATTGCCGTGAAACACTTCCTTTCTTCTCTCCAAATTGGTGTGAACCTAGGGTTCATAGTTCATGATTTTTGTTTCAAAATCTTGATTGCTAGCACAACACAGGAGCCAACAAAGGTGATAGGGAAACCATACCCTAGAGTTTGGAATTCAAAATTTAAAGCTTGGAGCTCAACATTCATACAAAGGAGGCAAATTTTTGAAATCTCTACATCCTACTTAGCCGATCAAAGTAAGTGATTTTCCGCACACTTATCTTGAATTATTCACAAAATTTTATGTTTAATAGATCTTTGGCATGTTCTAGGAACCCAATAATATGTATATATATTAGACAAAGACCCCATGATTTACAACGTAGTGCGCAGTTACAACATAGTTTGTAATTAACATTGGGAAGTGTCACTATAAGTTGTATATCCTTAAATTAAGTTCCTGGTCAAGATTTACTAACACGGGTCGATTAGTAAAATCCTATGAGACCAGTACATGTCGTATATCGGACTTGGTCCGATGGTTTATCCCAATGAACCATGAGTCTTGGGAGACTCGTATAGACGTGTATGTGTTTATTTGATAAACACCGAACGACTCACCGAAGATTTCCTAATATATGGTACACCAACGTCAATAGGAATCATCTTGGGTTGGGTAGCATATTGATTATTTGACTTGAGATACCACTGTGGATATATGAGTTATCCTCCACACTTAGATGGCAATCACGTCACCGATCTATTTAGATTAGACCTCCACCTGTTCATTGGGTGTGGACTCATGCTCATGGTATCTTGTGAGTATCAAGAAAGGATCCGTCAGTTCTGTGTACAGAGCATATGTAGTCCATAATTGATTAGCAATCTGTTAAATCTATGGCCATAGTATACTTCAGAAGTGAGTTACGAATATTATTTAGAGATTGCTAATACATACGTTGACAAGATTATTCTTATAGAGATTTGACATTTATATCTATATCTCTGGGATAATCCGGATACCTGTGACGTAGGGATTATACGTATGCAGTGACCTCTACCTGTATGATTCAACGAAGCGGGGTTTACCACTATACCTATGATGCTCGGTGACCACGATATTGTTGGGCTCGCAGCCCGTAGAGAGTACGAATTAGCCCACATGGGACTAAACCAGATAATAAAGGAGTCGCCACCCAGTGTGAACAGGGAAAGATTTATGGTCGCACTCACCCCTCGCATTGGAAGACCTCAAACCTTTGGGTTCAGAATGGTCCCTTACTTATGCCAGTATAATGGACGGGTTCACACAATGGTATAACCAAGTCTTATGCAGTTCATGCAAAGTAATTCAAATAAAACACAAATTTGCACACCTATAAATGTTAATAATCACAATAACATAGTTCCAAAAGCATATTAAATTAAGAAGTATAACATGGGATAACGAAAATTATAATAAACAATCAAAAGCAGGAAAAGCTTCAATAAATAAATAGCAAACAAAAGGGTTAGTCACGCATGTATGAGTATTTCCCGAGTGGTATGTGGAGTTGTATCCCAAGTACTGACCGCACCACCGTCCATTCGGATTCGACTACGGAATTTACGTCTAGGTTTCCATCCTATATACCGCAAGGGATAATAACATACATAATCATCAATGCAATGTAATCAGACATAAAAAACAGACATGAAAACATATAACAATGCATATGCGTATAATCATCAACATGAACAAAAAAATAAACAAAATGTAGGTGAAATAATAAAATAAAGATAAATAAACAAAAAGAAAAATAACAAAATAAAGGCGAAGTAAATAATGATAAAAGTGGCTAAATAGATAAAAAAGATAACACTAAATAGATAAAAAAAAATAACAAAATGCCGAAGAAATAAAAGAATATGAACAGAAATTTGGCCGTCTTTGATGTAGGACTTCGCATTCCCGACTGGAAGTATTTCACGTCCAGCCAGGCATGCAACGTCAAGAACTATAAAAATAAATGTGGTAAGGGGTCTTACCTTTTAAGTTTCTTTCTCAGAAGTGTGTTAGGCCGTCGCCGAAAGGGTCGCTGGTTCGCTATTTCTGGTTGTTGGTTTGTTGTTTCTGCTCCTTGTTTTACTATTTTTTGTATGCTATTTTCTGGTTGCTGTTTTGGTTGTTTTCTGGTTGCTATTTTGGTTGTTTTCTGGTTGCTGTTTTGGTTTTTTTTGGTTGCTGTTTTCGGTGATTGGCTGCTATTTTTTTGGTAATTGGCTGTTGTTTTCTTTTTCCTGGTTTCAGTGATTCTCCTCACTGTTTTGGTTGTTTTGGTTATTTCTCTCACTGTTTCTCAATCTTTTGTTTTCGGTGATGGCTGGTGTGTGTTTTTGGGCTTCTGTTTTGGTTGTGCTGTTTCGATTTTGGTGTTTCTATTTTGGTTGTGCTGTTTCGATTTTGGGGTTTTTTTTTGGGTTGTTGTTTTCTGTTTTGGGGTTTGTTTTTGGGTTGTATTTTTCTGTTTTGGTCTTTATTTCGGTGGTGGTTGTTTCAGTGGTTTCAATTTCTTATTGTTTTTCGGTGATGGTAGCTATTTTTGTCTCTGTTTTTGTTGTTTTCTCTCGGTGGATGGCTGATTTTTTTGGTCGATTGTTTTCTCGGTGATGGTGGTTGTTTTTATCTCGATTTTGGCTGGGTTTTTTGGTTGTTTCTCGGTCAAAGAAGAAGAAACAAGCCCTAGGTTTTTTTTTTGGTGGTTTCCGTCCAAGCCTCCTCAAGAAGATGATTTTAGGTCCCTTTTATAATGATTTGAAAGGATCTCCAAATAGGGAAACAAATCATGTTGATTTGGGGGATATATTCTCAAATTATTTTGGGAATACAATCTCACAAATTTGGTGATGAGGATATCTCCAATCTTGTTAAATTGATAAGGATGGGATTTCAAATCTTGTTAAATTGGAAAGTGTTGATGAGGGGATTTGAGCATGTGAATTGCATGGGGTTTTGGGCGTGTGGATGGATTGCATGGGGTTCGGACCGTGTGGATGGGCCGAAGTTGAAGGGTGCAAGGGCGTGTCTGATGCTGAGCGAATCCTAGGCTGGCTAGTGAGTCTGAATCCGATAAGGGGCTAATTTTGGAGTTTTTCTTTCCTTCCGACATTTCAGGTAGTGCCTCCATACGAGGCTCATCATCGGGTTTATGAAAAAATGAAATGCCTACATTCGCCCCCACTTTGATGGGGCTTGTGCAGTGTGTGACAGTGACAACCCTATCAAAGTCATGCATGCATTTTTACTTACCTGGTTCGCCGGCCGTTGTCGGACTTACCTGTTGTTTCGCTGCTTTTGTGAGAAGCTTCGATCTCTAGGGTTCATTCCCGAACCAAGTTGAATTGATGGCGATGTGCATCGACCCCTGGGATTTATTCCCGAACCATGCTAGGTGTGAGATGCTTCGATCTCTGGGATTTATTCTCGAACTGAGTTGAGTTGATGGCGAGGTACTTCGACCCCTAGGTGTGAGATGCTTCGATCTCTGGGATTTATTCCCGAACTGAGTTGAGTTGATGACGAGGTGCTTCGTCCCTAGGTGTCAGATGCTTCGATCTCTAGGATTTATTCCCGAACTGAGTTGAGTTGATGATGAGGTGCTTCGACCCCATGGATTCATTCCCGAACCATACTGGGTGTTAGATGCTTCGATCTCTATGATTTATTCCCGAACTGAGTTGAGTGTGAGATGCTTCGATCTATGGGGTTCATTCCCAAACCATTCCGAGTGTGAGATGCTTCGATCTCTATGGTTCATTCCTGAACCATTCCTAGTGTGAGATGCTTCGATCTCTGGGGTTCATTCCCGAACCATTCCTAGTGTGAGATGTTTCGATCTCTGGGGTTCATTCCTGAACCATTCCTAGTGTGAGATGCTTCGATCTCTGTGGTTCATTCCCGAACCATTCCTAGTGTGAGATGCTTCGATCTCTGAGATGCTTTGATCTATGGGGTTCATTCCTGAACCATTCCGAGTATGAGATGCTTCGATCTCTGAGGTGCTTCGACCTCTGGGATTCATTCCTGAATCCATTCCATGTGTAAGATGCTTCGATCTCTGGGATTCATTCTCGAATCCATACCAGGTATGAGATGCTTCATTCTCTGAGCCGCTTCGACCTCTGGGTTTCATGGCGAGGTGCTTCGACCCCTGGGTTTCATTCCCGAACCATGTTGGGTGTGAGATGTTTCGATCTCGAGGTTCTTCGACCTTTGGGATTCATTCCCGTACTGAATGGGTAATGGCGTTTTTGGTCTATGTGCATGACTTTTCTATCCATTGGGGAGTTTTTTCTATGATGATGAGGTGCTTCGACCCCTGGGAGTCATTCCCAAACTGTTGATAATGTGGGCCTCGACTCTAGGATTCATTCTTGGACTGTTGAACTGATGGTGGTGAGGCACCTCGACTCATGATCCGTCCTCATTCTCAAGACTTTTTACTCGTCCTCATTCCCGAGGTTGTTCTCCGTTGCCAGAGTTCTTCATCCTCATTCCCGAGGTTCCTTTCCATTCTTGGAGTTGCTCGTCCTTGAAGTTTTTTTCTTTTTCTTCAAGACCTGCGAACACAAAACAACAATTATGTGTATGCGACGTGTATGCATGTATGCATGGATGCATTCCCTATTCCGATTGCTTTTCTTTGTCATATTGGCTTGATGTTATCCTTGGTTAGGCCTTCCTTGCGCTCTTTGGTGCCCTTTGCTTATAAAAGTCTTTGGTCGCCTCATTAGCCTGCTTATAATTTCCTCCTGTCAATTCTCATTTGGTGATTACTCAGTTCTCTTTGGTCTTATGGCTTAAGATCCCGTTGTGTCCCTTATTCGCGGGGTGGTAGACTGGTCATCCTCAGACCTGGCTCAGCTTTCTGCTCTTCCCTACCTGCATCGGGTCAATGTGGATTACGCCTTTTTGAAAGCGGCCTCATCCTTTTGGGATACCGAATATCATGTCTTCCTATTCCAAGATTTTGAAACATGCCCCCTCCCTGAGGAGTTTGTTGTCATTCTCGGCTTGCATTTGTCTCTTACTAACCTTCTAGTGATGTTGCGTTTCCGATTCCTGAAGCTTTCATTTGCTTTCATGAGGATGCGGAAAAGTTACCGCCTTGTGCTTCGTTCATTGAGTTGCAGGTTCGTTCTATCTTTTGCCTAAGTTGTCCTTTCAGATTTTCAACTTAGCGGATTACTCTATCTTGCCTGAGTCGCCTTTTCAGGTTTTCAACTCAGTGAGCTAAATTTTTTTTTCTTTTTTTCTCAAATATGTCCTCATTCTCGAGGCTCTTTGTTCATCTTCATTCCTGAGGTTGTTCTCTATTCTTGGAGTCCTTCTCCTAGATCTCCTGACCCTTGTCCAGCATCTAAGAAACAAAAGACGTGATTGTAATTACTTGACTCTAATCTTTCCCGGTTAACTGGGATTTATGAAATCTATGAACATCTTGAACATTTGTTTCAATAAAGGCGTTTGTATTATTTCTTAGTATATATGTAGGAAATAATAAACTGCATTGCAAGGATACCTCTGTCGCTAACTGTTCCTCACGGATTTTACAATTAACCATTCTCTTGCTCTCTCATGCTCTATATTTTGCTTGGGCTGTCCTCTACGGATTTTCAACCCAACGAGCCTTTTTTATGCAAAGTATTGTTTCAGCATGTCCAATTGATGGGCTCGGTGAACTCGTTCTCTTCCAAATCTGATAGTCTCACTGCCCATTCCCAATTGGGCCTGAACTTTCCCCTTGGGTCCATTATCAGGGGCTTCGACTGCTTGAGTACTAGATCACCTTCTCTGATATTTGTGGGATGCACCTTCTTGTTGAATGGCCGGGCCAACCTTTTATAGTATAGCTGCATGTGGTACAAGGCCTTTATCCTTTTCTCATCCAGTAATGCTAGCTTTTCGTGCGAGGCCCATTCCTGCTCAGGTAATCATGCCTCTGCTAGTACCTGCATTGATTGTATCTTTATTTCCACTGGTAACACTGGCTTCATCCCGTAAACCAAAGCATAGGGTGTGGCTCCCGTTGCCGTTCTCACCGAAGATCTGTACCCCCACAAGGCATACAGTAGTTTGTCATCCCAATCTTTTTAACTTTCTGTCATCTTAGCTAGTATTTTCTTTATGGTTTTGTGGGCCGCCTCCACCGCCAAACAGATCTTTTCTACCTCTTGATAGCGAGTTTAATACGGAAGCATATTCTTACTGAGGTAATAGACTGCATGTTTCACCATTGTCTCATTTGCCTGTACCATCATCACCCTCATCGCTTCGGGTTCTATGGCCAAATACAACACCAAGGGTTTGCCCTGCCTTGCGGGTTTCAAGACGGGCGGTTTAACCAAGTATTCTTTGATTTTGTCAAAATCTTCTTGACATTGCCTATTCCACTTCATATGCTGGTCCTTCCTCAATAACTTGAAGATGAGCTCACATTCTAATGTTAGTTTGGCAATGAATCGACTGATATATTGGATTTTCTTGAGAAAAGATCTAACTTCCCTTTTTTTTCGGTGCGGGCATCTCGGTAATTGCCTTGATCTTTTAAGGGTCCATTTCTATCCCTCACATTCCTACCGTATGCCCCAACAACTTTCCGGATGTTACCCCCAAATATACACTTTTTGGGGTTAAGTCAGAGGTTGGACTTATCGACTCTTTGAAGGAATTTCTCCAGCACTTCTATATGTCTGGCCCTCATCTCTGATTTAACTGTCATGTCATCTATGTAAACCTCAATCTCATTGTGCATCAAGTCATGGAATAATGTAGTGGCCTTTCTTTGATAAGTGGCTCCTGCATTATTAAGTCCAAATGACATCACCTTGTAACAATATGTACCCCACTCAGTGACGAAGGCAGTCTTATACTTGTCCTCTTCGTCCATGAAGACCTGATTATATCTTGAGAATCCATTCGCGAACGAGTACGTAGCAGGTAAAGCCGCGCTATCAACTAATCCTTCTTCGGTACCGGCACAATGTTGGCTAACCACTCGGGGTACTTCACCACCTCTAAGAACCCCATATATTATCTATTTATTGACTTATTCACTAACTTTTTCAGCCCATTCTTCGGAGCTTCTATTTTACTGGTCTCATGTTCGGATAAGTTGGTATCATGTGCTGGGCAATACCTCTATCCACTCCTAGCATGTCTTCATAGGACCAGATGAATACTTTTGGATATTTTATTAATATTCTCTCTAATTATTTCCGCTCATCAGAGGTAACCTCTCTTGCAATTAAAATTTCCATGGGGTTTTCACATGTACCAAGATTAAATGCATTTGTCTTTATTGAGTTAATGTCAAATATGCTCATGTTATGCATGTTATGATGTAGACTAACAGGAAAAGACTCGAACGACTAAACAAAATCAATATCTTTATGATTAATAAATGTAGGATTACAATCAAATAATTCAGGAAAATAAACATCTTCGTAATTTGCAGTCTTGTCTTCTTCCGTCTTCTTGCTTTCTTCAAGCGTCAAATTCTCCAATTGCAGTAGTTCTTCTTCCCATTTATCTTCCTATTTTACAACTTCCTCTGCCTGTGGTTCTTTTCCCATCACATCCTTGAAGATCTCGAATCTTGGTACTATGATCCCATTGACTTCTACGGGTTTAGGCTCTCCTTGATACCTTGTGGCTTTCACAAAGCATTCCATCAGCTTCATCCTTTTTTCTTGGTCTTCGGCTCATTCCCATCAGATTCATAGCCCAATCCTCTCTTACTGGTCTGTCCCTTGAAATCTGGCAGTCTTCTTATTCCATGGCCTCTAGCACTCAAACCTGTGCCCTACTCATATTTCATTATTTCCATGATTCTAGCCACTTTTGGGTCCACCCATTCTTCAAAGTTTGCCGCCACCTGGAACCTTGTGAAAGGCTGTATGTCTAAAGCAGCCACAACATTATCTACTTCAGCCCTGATAGTGACGATTTCCTCTCCATGCGGGAACTTAATAACCTGGTGCAAAGTGGATAGCACGCCCCCAAGTCTATGAAACCATGGCCTTCCCAACAACAGAGAAAATATGGTTGGGATATCAAGCACTGTGAACTCAACCTCGTATTCTATTGAGCCCACTTTGACTACTGTAATGAAAGTACCTTCGATTCCCCGCTTGCTATCATCATATGCTTTGATAGTCACGGTGGAGGGGCTTAAATCTGTTGTCTGAATACCCAACCTTGACAGAATCTTCAAAGGGCACACATTGATAGATGAGCCATCATCCACCATCACACAAGATGTCTTATTGCCTCTTACTTCCGCTTTTATGAATAGCGGCTTGTTGTGATTCCTCCCCTCCATCGGGAGCTCTTCTTCAGAGAATGTTATCATTTGCCTACCCTCTTTCTGTACCGACCCTATGAACATTGTCGGTTTTTCATCTTGAGGTATAATTATCTTACTTAGAGCTTCTACCATGGCACGTCTGTGCTCTTGAGAGGCACATAATAACTCCCATATACTCACTTGTGCCCGTTTCTTCATCAATTGGCGCAACACAGTATCCCGATCGGTGTTATCCGTATTCTCCGTCACCTCTCGGCCTTTTGTTAGCACTTCTTTGCCTTTCTCTGTTACATCACTGTAAAAATATCCACTGTGAGTCATCCTCTTACCTCCTCTTCGTCAGTGCTCGAGAAGTTTTCCCACAAATCTCTCCCCTGCTCTGTTTCATCTTCACTGCTAGTATCCCATATCCCCATGTAGGAAGCTTGGTAGTTGAGAGTTTGGAGGACAAAGCTTTCGATCAGGCCGGAGTTGATCATGTAGGTGGGTGGTGGAATGGAGTGGTAATTAGGTATGGGGTTTCTGTGTGTGTTGGGTTGTTTTTTTTCCGAGTCGGGTATTTTATGGGTGTCAATGAGGTCTTGGATCTCATGCCTGAAGCGGGCGCAGTTGTCAGTTTCGTGGCCTTTTTGTTGGTGGTAGTGACAGTATAGGTTTAGGTCGAGGTGTTGTGGCACATAGTTTGGAAGTGGTCTAGGTTCTAAGGGTTTTAGGAGTCCCTGCATCTTCAACTTTTCAAACGCCTTTGACAAAGATCTACTAAAATTGGAGAATCATCTGTTTCTGATGGCGAAAACCTTAGCAGGAGCGAGCTTGGTCCCTGAAGGCCCCCCAATGGTATTTCTATTCTGGCCGTAAAACTTTCTGTTCTTGGCTTCCTCTTCCTCGATATCCATGATAGTTTCTCTTAACTGTCGAAATTCACTAATCATGGAGGTCATCCTCCTTAGCTGTTGAGTTTCAATCAAGTCCCAATGATCATAAATCATGCATAAACGAGTTGAATACATATCAAAGGAGGTGCGGAATAACTCACATTGATCGGTAGAGACGCAACAAAGATGGACCAAATTCGCACTTCATGTTTCTGCCTCCCTCCAAGCTCGGCAATGGCAGTGAACTGCATCTCCATTTTCGGCTTTGGGTGGTCCTCCATTGATGCTCCAAGCTCCAAGCTTCACAAGGTGATTCCTTGCTCACGAAATCACTTCCCTAACACCTTTGTATTCCTCCATGAGTGTGCTAGCACATAGATCTTGCAACAAGATCATTTGTTTCTCCTTTATTGATCGGTCAAACCAGAAAAGTAGATGAAGAAATCGGTCCAAGACCGAGAGAGAAGATGATGAAGTTTTTGGCTCCAAAATGAGCAAAAAACGTGTACAGATGAGAGAGAGGAGGGAAAAGAAAAGGTAATAGGTTTTATTGATTTATTTTCCAAAAATAAATAAAACATATATACCAAAATCTTTTTCCCAAAAGCAAAGCATTAAATTCTTGTCAATCAACATAAATCAACTCACATCAATCACTCAAATGTCACATCACTCAAAGTGACATGTGATTTGACGCTTGATGTGACTTGCGATTTGACGCTTGATTTGACTTGCGATTTGACGCTTGATTTGACTTGCGTGCCGCACTCGAATTCGAAATGCGAATGCGCTCGCAAACAATCCCGGGCTCGGGTTCGCTAATTCCAAATTAACGAATTTTCTGTTGCGTCGTAATTAAATGATTACGCCTAGCGAATTCACTATTCACATCGCTAACGAATTAATTCTAAATTAATTCGTTCGCCCGAATTAAAATCTAATTTCAATTCCGTGTCGAAATCTAATTTCATTATAATATATCGAATATATTAATTTATCGATTAATTCCAAATTAATCGTTCTCTCTCTTTAACGATATTTTATCCGAGATAAAATATCTCCGTAATTAATCCCAGATTAATTTTCTCTCTCATCGAATTAATCCCAGATTAATTAAAGTGCGAGTCATACGTCATCGGTGAATCTTCAGGAACCGACCCATGAGATCTCCGGATATGTTGGCAGTAAATACGGTCGTCGGACTATCCGAACACGTAAGTATCGCGTACTACGTTTATACCGATTTACAAGACAAGGTTGGCTTCTAGCAAAGCGCCAAGCCTACCCAATTCTTCAGAAATATTCTTACAGGAATATATAGATCTGTATCAAGCATAGTATACCAAGTATTGTGTATATCGGCCCAGTATCGGATAGTCACGTGCTAGGGCTGGGGCTGGATAAGTGTCTGCCCCGTCCGAAGCACATGTCGGATGTCTGGTAACTAGTCTCTATAATCGGATATGCATGACCTAGTCATAATATCCCGATGGTTGCGCAACACTTAAGAGCAATAATACCGTATCCTGCGTGACATCATCTCCACTATGACTGAAGTGATACTTCCGTCTTGACATCACACCCAATACACTACGACTCTCTGATAAACCCAGAAGTGGTGTACGCAGAACCGGTTAAAGCCTTGTACCACCAAGACCAAAGTCTATTGATTATCGTAAGTATTAGCGATGTAAGTCTCAGGTTAAGACTTTACACACCTACCTTGATTTCGGCCTCCTATAGACACATAGTCATAATACCAATGGGATTCCGAAGGGTCTATCCAGAGCGAAGCTGTTTCCCGTACCATCGGTGAAACACGACCTCCTATCGCACTTGCATAAGTATCCAATACTTATATATATGAGAACTATGCCGTTGTGCCCTCACAACGCACACAAGTGCAATACTAGCCTATTCCGCATTATCGATGTCCAGTCTCGATAATTCTCCGGCTAGGGATATTTAATGATTAATCCTTCGGGGACTGATACTGTCTCATATCATTCTCAGTCCAGGAACTAATCATAGGGACATCTCTTCATTTATATATCTATGGTGATCTAATCACAAATGATGAGAGTGCAATTTCCTTGTCACATAGTTAATTTGCTACAACAACACAATGATCTGTGCAAATAGTGACGCTATGGGTCATTTTGTCCAACATTAGCTTGTTGTAAATGGAGGGCTTGGTGCCCTTAATGATCATCTTAATCTGGTCCTTCTCCGAGGGCCATGTCTGCATCTTCAAGAGTTGGCTTCTCCAGCGATCCAAATAATATTTGAAGGTCTCTTCTGGCTTCTGTTTGGCATTTTCTAGGTCACGGAGTGACAAGTCTATCTCCATGTCCGTTACATATTAGTTCAGAAATGCCTCTGCTAATGCCCTTCAGTCATCTCTTACCTTTTCTCCAGGCCATGATACCATACTACGGGTGCCCTTCCAGTGACATCTTGAACATCTTCTACACCTAACGCTTCGAAAAACCCACTGAACTCATCATTGAAACATACTATCAGAGATGGACCCTAGGATCTCCGTTTCTGTTGAACTTGGCTATGTCAGGCGTCTTGAACTGGAGGCAGTTGTTCTTCGAAATTCATTGCATCATAGTCTAATAGATCTTCATGTTTTCCCTTCATCTTGCGGGTAACTGACTCTACTTGTTCTCTGAGTTTCTGTAACTCTGACTGAGGCCCGGCTATCCTTCCCGCATCATACGCAGCCATGTCATCATCAAAAACAAGGATTTCTTCACTCACCCTATTCGGGGGCTCCTCACGCCTTCCATCCTCATTTTTTTATATTCCCACTGTGCGGGGTACTGTCAGATTGGACAGAGCATTGGTCAAAGCTTGTACTTCCTCGGTAATTTTGGTTATATTGGTCTCCAATTGATCCATGCGGGAATCTTCACTGCCTGACGCATGTTGTATTTCATGTATGCTTAATCTTTCCTTGGGACATATTATAGAAACCAACAATGGTATCATTGAGCCATGTATATAGAATGATGTTATATCCAATGCATTTTTCATAAAATTGATTCCATATAACATCATTCTATATACATGGCTCAATGATACCATTGTTGGTTTCTATAATATGTCCCAAGGAAAGATTAAGCATACATGAAATACAACAAAGAATATATATAAAAGATGAAGTATGGCGGAATCATACTTACCACTCTTCCTTGGCCGAACCTTATCTACCTTGGAGCTTCCATCTTGGCTTGATCTTTCTTCATCACAAGAGAATGGTAAGTATGATTCCGCCATACTTCATCTTTTATATATATTCTTTGTTGTATTTCATGTATGCTTAATCTTTCCTTGGGACATATTATAGAAACCAACAATGGTATCATTGAGCCATGTATATAGAATGATGTTATATGAAATACTTTAGGTTAAAATTTGATAAAATTGATTCCATATAACATCATTCTATATACATGGCTCAATGATACCATTGTTGGTTTCTATAATATGTCCCAAGGAAAGATTAAGCATACATGAAATACAACAAAGAATATATATAAAAGATGAAGTATGGCGGAATCATACTTACCATTCTCTTGTGATGAAGAAAGATCAAGCCAAGATGGAAGCTCCAAGGTAGATAAGGTTCGGCCAAGGAAGACAAGAAGAGGAAAGCTCCAAACTTTGTGTATTCCTTGCTCTATGATGTTTGGAACATGCAAGGCTAGCACCTTCAAGGGATCAAAAGAGGTGATAGGGAAACCATCATAGAGCAAGGAATACACAAAGTTTGGAGCTTTCCTCTTCTTGTCTTCCTTGGCCGAACCTTATCTACCTTGGAGCTTCCATCTTGGCTTGATCTTTCTTCATCACAAGAGAATGGTAAGTATGATTCCGCCATACTTCATCTTTTATATATATTCTTTGTTGTATTTCATGTATGCTTAATCTTTCCTTGGGACATATTATAGAAACCAACAATGGTATCATTGAGCCATGTATATAGAATGATGTTATATGGAATCAATTTTATGAAAAATGCATTGGATGATTTTTCCCCAAAATTTTGACCTTGGCCGAATGGTGTGACAAAATTGATTAAAGCATGTTCTTGTGAAATTTGATGAATAAGTATGCTTGCATGTATATAACATGATGTTATATGGAATCAATTTTATGAAAAATGCATTGGATGATTTTTCCCCAAAATTATGACCTTGGCCGAATGGTGTGACAAAATGATTAAAGCATGTTCTTGTGAAATTTGATTAATAAGTATGCTTGCATGTATATAACATGATGTTATATGGAATCAATTTTATGAAAAATGCATTGGATGATTTTTCCCCAAATTCATGCCTTGGCCGAATGTGTTGCTACTTGGAGTGGATTGAAATTTTTGTGTTTAAGATCATTGGATGACTTAGAACGTGTACGGGACGTAGATTAATAATTCAATCGGATTGAAAAACAAATCGACACAAAAAAAACTCACCTTGGCCGAATACATAGGACATGTAAAGGAGTTGATATTTGTTAAAATTAATGTTGGACATTTATTTTGAAAAATTGATGATTAATAAATTAAATGAGTATTTTTGAAATATTTGGTTTAATATATTAATCTTGGTATTACACTTTAATTAATTGGACTTTAATGTTTGGAATATTAAAATTTAATTAATGGGCTTTAATAATTTAATTGGGCCTTATGGGCTTAAAATTGGTTTTATGGCACTTAAGGGTGATTCCTTATTTGGGCTTGGTAATTGGGTTTGACCCACATTGACCAAAGCCCAAGCCTTAATAAATCAATTCTAAGCCCATTTGACTTGAATTAAATTCAACATTGGATGTTAGTTGGGCTTTGAGACCCAATAGAATTAGATTTAGAATCTAAGTCTTTAAAGCATATTAAAAGTGTAAACATTTAATTTGGAATTAAATAATTGAATTAGTATTGAATACGAATTAAATTAGATTTAATAAGTAGTTCGATATAATTCGCGAATTCGTACCTTATGTACTTATTCTCAATCGAGTTGGACTCGCACAAAATCAAACCGTTGTTTGAACATTGGATGATCACTTTAACAAAGACTAATTAATTGGATTAGATTGGTTGTAAAAACATGTCTTGTTTGAATATATATGTATGTGATGAATGAATAGTGTATATCGGATGGATATTAGAAGGGAAAGGGTAATTTTAGAAGTTATTGTAAATTTGGAATTTATAAATTGGACCTGCGTGTCCAGCCTTATCTCTTTATCTCTTTGTATTCTCTTCTCACCTAATTCCCCTCAATGTAAATGAGTTTTCTCTTATTGTATTATGTGATTGGGTAGTAGTAGAATAGTGCTAGCGGGGAGAGGAAAGGGAGTGATTTGTTCTAGGAACAAGTTGTTTATATATCCATCCGCATATCACTATTACTTTACTTTACGCGCTTTATGATGTTTTAGAAGCATGCTTAAGGGTGTATGATGATGAGACCTAACAAAGATAAATTAATTGGTTGCCAATTACGCGAAAAATCCCTCAAACAATATTAAGCAATTTTCCTTCCGTTGAATGATTCTTTCTCAAGATCCGAAATTGGCATTGGTTTGTTGGCCAAAGTCAAGACCTTTGTCAATTGAGGATGTG
The DNA here is from genome assembly GCA_019454045.1 of Zanthoxylum bungeanum. Classification (NCBI taxonomy): domain Eukaryota; kingdom Viridiplantae; phylum Streptophyta; class Magnoliopsida; order Sapindales; family Rutaceae; genus Zanthoxylum; species Zanthoxylum bungeanum. The sequence continues at coordinate 19,165 of SKCR01032023.1, forward strand.
TTTGAATCATTAGAGTTTTGTTCCACATCGGTGTCCTGTCCAAGTTGTGATTTGTTGGCCAAAGTCAAGATCACTTCTTGTCCATCGACATTGATTACGAAATTTTCCTTGTCAATGGGTCCCGCTTAACTGGAATCATTAGGTTTGTTGTGCCAAAGCCAAGGCTTAGTTGATTCAGAGGAAATGGTTAGGAAAATGTATTGGATACATTGACATATGTATTAGATATATATGTTTCGGACTTGGATGTCCACCTACCGGATCTAGGAATTGGATGGGATCCAATTGATCTTCGAGATCTACCTAGTTAAATATCATACAACTTGTTGGCCAAAGTCAAGGTTGTGTGTTATTTAACGGGATCTTAGCCCACTAGGAAATTAGATTTCCCGAGTTGTCTACAGAGGGTTAGAAACTTGAAGAAAATAGTGGGAGGCTATTATTGAATTTACAATTTCGTTCAGATACTTAGCCTTACGCGTCTTTCAAAATCATTTTCGTCAATATTTTAAATTAGTTGGACTAATATATTGTTATTTTCTTTTAACAGTTTGACTGTACCCATAAGATCGTTGACTTTATAGTTGGACTATAGTTGTCAAGATGACTGGCAAAGGTAATATCCGCGACATAATCATGGGTGATAATGTCTTCAAAGGGACAAAATTTTCCGACTGGGAAATGAACCTCAAGATAGTGCTTGGGGCTGAGAGGATACTGTATACTATTCAGAGACCTCTCCCGCCTAAACCCACTGAGCCACTGGAGCTAGAGTTATGGAAGACTCATAGTGATGATTGTGACCAAGCTCAGTCAGTTATGCTAGCTGCAATGACCCAGCATTTCAGACGCCAGAATAGGGACTTGGATCCCTATAACATGATGGCAAGATTGCGTGATCTTCACCGCACCAATAAGCGGATGAAGAGGTACGAGCTAGTAAGGAAACTCTTCCGCTCCCGGATGACAGATGGCGCATCAGTTGAAGCCCATGGGACTCAAATGATCGCCGATATTGATGAGTTGGCCAATATGGGAATAGTCTTGGAGGCTGAGCTGACTATAGATATGATCTTGCAGTCACTTCCTGATACTTGGAAACAAATCATAGTCAACTATAAGTTGATGGATACAGATGACACTCTTGGAGAGCTGTTATCTATCTTGAAGGAGTCCGAAAGGGAACTCCTAAAGGGGAGCAAGCGCGAGGCGCATTTTGCATCGACCTCTCATGCGCCAAAGGGTGGCCCAAGGCAATTGGAGGTGCAAGGAAGAAGAAGTTCAAGAAAAAGGGCAAAGGCAAGTTGACAGTGGCTTCTAGGAAGCCAAAGGACAAATCTCACGACATCTGCCTCAACTGCGGCAAGAGGGGTCACTGGAAACGTGACTGCCGAATGGGCAAAGGGCAGAAGGAGGATATCAAGGATGGCAAGGCTATCGCTTCTGGTATGTTTGTTATTGAGATAAATATGAATACTTCTAGTTTTAAAAATTGGATTTTTGATTCTGGTTGTGGTGCTCATATTTGTACTGATGTGCAGGATCTGCAGGATAGCAGGGTACTGGCATCCGGAGAGATGGATCTACGGGTTGGAAACGGAACACCAGTTGCTGTTTTGGCCGTAGGGACTTTTGTTTTAGAACTGCCCTCAGGGAATGAACTTAAACTTTTGAACTGTTATTTTGTACCTAGTTTAACTAGGAATATTATATCTGTATCCTTGTTAACCCAGTAGGGTTACACTTTTGTATTCAGGAACACTGGGTGTTATTTATATAAAAATGATGCAGAAATTTGCACAGCTGTTGCAAATAACGGTCTTTATATTTTGAATATAAATAAATCTCCTAAAATGACAAACAAAAGGCTCAAAAGAAGTAATCTAAAAGATGAAGCTTATATGTGGCATTGTCGTCTGGGACACATCAACAAGACTCGCATATCCACACTTTCGAAGAGTGGGTACTTGGACGGATTTGATCCCAATTCATATGACGTCTGCGAATCTTGTCTTTTAGGCAAAATGCCTAAATCACCTTTTAGCGGTAAAGGTGAACGTGCCACAGAACTGTTGGCTCTTGTTCATACTGACGTATGCGGGCCCATGTCTAGCCAGGCTAGAGGTGGATTTCACTACTTCGTAACCTTTACAGATGATGCATCTCGTTACGGTTATGTGTATCTTATGAGACACAAGTCGGAAACTTTTGAGAAATTCAAAGAGTTTCGACACGAAGTGGAGAAAACAAACAGGGAAGAGTATTAAGACATTACGGTCAGACCGAGGTGGCGAATACTTAAGTTATGAGTTTCAAGATTACTTGAAAGAATATGGTATTCTTTCACAGTGGACTCCTCCTGGAACACCGCAATTAAACGGTGTGTCCGAACGGAGAAACCACACCTTGTTGGACATGGTAAGGTCAATGATGAGTCGCACTGAGCTACCAATATCCTTCTGGGGATACGCATTAAACAGTGCTATACTTATTTTGAATAAGGTACCGTCGAAGTCTGTTGAACAGACTCCATATGAGATATGGACAGGAAGGAAACCAGGTTTCTCTTTCCTGAAGATTTGGGGATGCTGGGCATATGTTAAACGTTTGGAAGGTACCAAACTTGAACCCAAATCTGATAAATGCCTTTTCGTAGGATATCCTAGGGAAACCAAAGGATATTACTTCTATTACCCACAAGAGAACAAAGTATTTGTTGCTCTACATGCGGTTTTCCTTGAGAAGGAATTCCTAAATGCAGTGGTAAGTGGGAGGAAAGTAGAACTCGATGAAGATCGTAGTGATACTGTTCCTGGCAATGAATCAACGACGGAACATGAACAGACCATCCGGGATGAGTCTGTACCACAAACTTCACATACACAATGACCGCGTAGGTCGGAGAGAGTGAGAACAGTACCTGAGAGGTATGGGTTCCTGATCTCACCTCATGTAGATATTAATCTTATTGAGGATAATGAGCCGGCTACGTATGAGGAAGCGATACAAAATATCGATTCCGCTTTATGGCAAGAAGCCATGAAGTTCGAGATGGATTCCATGTACGCCAACCAAGTTTGGACACTGGTTGATGCACCAGAAGGTGTGAAGCCTATTGGATGCAAATGGATCTTCAAGAAGAAGACCGACATGGATGGCAACGTACAAACGTACAAAGCTAGGCTTGTAGCGAAGGGGTATCGTCAACAATATGGTATTGATTATGACGAAACCTTCTCACCCGTTGCCATGATTAAATCCATTCGGATAATGCTTGCAATAGCTGCATATTTCGATTACGAGATATGGCAGATGGACGTTAAAAACGCTTTCCTTAACGGAAACCTTTTGGAGGATGTTTATATGCAACATCCTGACGGTTTTATCGTACCTAGACTTGCAAACAAGGTTTGTAAGTTAAATCGATCCATTTATGGATTGAAGCAAGCATCACGGTCATGGAATCAGCGTTTTGATGAGATCATAAAGGAATATGATTTCGTGCAAAACGCGGATGACCCTTGTGTATACAAGAAGGTTAGTGGGAGAGCACTTACTTTTATTGTCCTTTATGTCGACGACGTATTGCTTATAGGCAATGACATTCCCATGCTGACGTCGGTGAAAGCTTGGCTTTCATTAAAATTCTCCATGAAAGATCTGGGAGAAGCAGCCTTTATTCTTGGAATAAAAATCTACCGGGATAGATCTAGAAAGCTGCTTGGACTCTCCCAGAGTACATACATTGATAAAGTGTTGAAGCGATTCAACATGGAACAATCCAAGAGGGGATTGGTTCCAATGGTACGAGGTACCTCTCTGTCTAAAGACATGTGTCCTAAGACTCAGGAAGAGAGGGACAACATGAGTCGGATACCGTTCGCCTCGGCAGTCGGATCGATCATGTATGCTATGATATGTACACGACCTGATGTCTCATATGCTTTGAGCATGTGCAGCCGCTATCAGGCCGATCCAGGTGAAGGTCACTGGATAGCAGTTAAGAACATCCTTAAGTATCTTAAACGAACTAAGGATGCTTTCTTAATTTATGGAGGTAGAGAACTTGCGGTATCTGGGTATACCGATGCAAGTTTCCAAACCGACAAAGATGACTACAAGTCGCAATCTGGGTACATTTTTTGTTTGAATAACGGAGCAGTGAGCTGGAAATCTTCCAAGCAAGATACTGTTGCCGATTCAACAACAGAAGCGGAGTACATCGCTGCATCTGAAGCAGCAAAGGAGGCAGTTTGGATCCGAAAGTTCCTAATCGGATTAGGGGTAGTTCCGTTAGCAGCTGAGCCCGTTCCATTGTATTGTGACAATAACGGGGCTATAGCACAGGCTAAGGAACCAAGGTCTCATCAAAGGTCCAAGCATGTTCTTCGACGTTACCATCTGATTCGGGAGATTATACATCGTGGCGATGTAAAGGTCGAGAAGGTCACATCAGATGACAACATTGCAGATCCGCTGACGAAGGCTGTTCTTCAGCAAGTTTTTGAACGACACATACATAGTTCGGGTATTAGATGCTTGAGTGACTGGCTATAGGCCAAGTGGGAGATTGTTAGACATTATGTCCCATAGCGTCACTGTTTGTAAATGATATTGTATTATTGTACAAAATTAACTATGTGATTATGAAATTGCCTTTTGCCGTTTTGTAATATTATTTACTTTGACTAATAAATGGCGAAAGTCCATATGATTAATCACATAGTTAATTTTGTACAATAATACAATATCATTTACAAACAGTGACGCTATGGGACATAATGTCTAACAACGCATCCATGTTTTCTAACCTCTTCTTGACATGTCTTCATTTTTCTCTAACCCAATGGATATCTATGATGGTTGTTAAGACAATGGGTCAGTATGATGCATATATGCATGCCATGCATGAGATGCATATGGTTATTAAAATAGCATATACCCTTCCAACCTTATTCCTCCTACACTCGTGGTAAGTCCATTTCTACCCTATGTATGGCTCATTTTATGCACCAATATGGAGTACACAAAATCGTTCTCTCTTATGCTACCAGGGTGAACCTTGGCTACCTCAGTCCATTTTCATCAGTAAAAGACAAAGACCGCTCATTTACAAGATTGACTAATACTATTATAGGGATCGTGCCATTGTCTAGAGACGGCGAATTGGGCCATCAGTAATCATGGTTGTGGTGGAGACGGACTTGGAGATATCCAAAAGTATATAAATATTCCATAACAAGGCGTACCCTGAAAGCCAGTGCGGATATCAGACTCATGTATCTGGCATATTCGGATCATGTTTGAACCTTCTAAGCCCATCAAGGTTTTCATACAAGTTGACCCGTTATCATTTTAAAGCGTTCAATCAGATTATCGCGAGGTGTAAACTTATCCCAGTTGAAAAGGCCCAACAGGTTTACACTTTTGTGATAAGGTGGCTAAATAACTTCAAATGATATGGGGCCAAACACAAGGTGGTCCATCGTCATTTTGAAAAATTTTGACCCAATCATCATAAGATACAAACTCGTCCCAGTTTAAGTGGCCCAACAAGTTTGTATCCTATGACGAGAGGCCTAAATGGATCCAAATGATAATGGCCCAAACACAAGCATTAGGGGTAGCTTCTATAGGACACGTAACTATGGTTCGTATGTGGGCTTACAAGGGTATGGATAAGGCTCTCATCGGAGAAGGGTTGCATACAACTAGGTCTCTCCACTCAAGGGTTCGAGTGACAAAGTGTGCATGTCTTTTTTATACTCTAGGGCATGTGGCAACGAGTGATGATTATCATCACATAACGATCTGCCGCCTTGAGTGAAAGCGACTTCACGATACATGTCACTAATATTATTTAATTTAATTAGTTTAATTGAGTAATACAATTAGTGATACAATTTTTAAGAGTTAAAATTGGTTAGGTCACCAATAGTGTACTAGTGTTAAAAAGAGTTATGATTTAGCCGCCATAAATTTATTCACACTAGTTAAATTAAAATATTAGATATTTTATAAATAGAAACCTTAAACTTAAAATAGTGAGTGGGAGAGGGATATAAGACAGTATATCCCGTGCTCTCCATTGTTAGTCCGAAAACGTGAGATTCAAAAGGTACCTCGAGATGGCTTTGCTTTCGTCCCCCTACGAATGGTGTCCATTTTGGGTTAATATCAGGTTTGGATTCTGAGAGGATAGGGATTCTAGATGTATCTTGTGAACTGACCTACCCTACGGCGACACTTCACTCGCTAAGTCCAAGAATCCCGAAACGGCGGGTCACACCCACAAAGGAATAATTAACTGTTAATGAATCTCCTTGATCAAATCAAACGGTAGTTGTTTAATATAGGAATAAGAGTTATTCCCGCATATATTAATCGACTGAGATTGTCTCGATCTTTCATTCAAGTACTTGACCTACCCTACGCTAGCACTTACTTGTGGGATGATAGATTTCCGTGGTATAGTAATTCTCTTAGGTTTCTAATTCGTTATTCATGGTTCATGCATTATGTTTAATTTTATGCCAAAATTGTTTGATGATTTTAATATGCGATGAATGAATGTTAAATGCATGTTTATTTTATTTTCCAGCCATGGTTTCTCCAATTATTTCCATACTATCAAATGACAAAATTAACCGGAGAAAACTATTTTAAATGGAAAAGTAACATGAACGTTATCCTGGTGAGTAACACGGTAGTGAGCATTATTTTTGCTCATTGCCTCCCCTTTACTTGGTGAAACGGAACTCGATTTGGTTTCATTTTAATCCAGTTTTTTTTGGGAACATTTTGTGATGTTATGGGGCTGTGTTTGGATTGTTTTCAAGTGAAAAATCAGAACCAAAACATAGCCATAGTCCACGTATTTTAGGGGCTATTTGTTAGGGTTGGTGGTCGGAGTGCCAATCCGGATCGTACTTATATCCGATTCATGAATACGAACAATTCATTTTTCCATAATATTTCTTACTTAATGGTAGCACTTCTTGCTTTTATATACATATTCGATCTAATTATGATTAGATTGAAACTATATAATTTAGTGATATGTATATATTATAGAAAGACCCGATAATATATTTTATAGTGAGCAGTTACAAATTAGTTTGTAATTGACATTATGAAGTGTCACTACTAAAAGTATATTATCAAATAAAGTTCTTGGTCAAGATTTAATAACACGGGTCGGTTAGTAAAATCCGCTGAAACCAGTACATATCGTAAATCGAGACTTGGTCCGATGGTTTATCATAATGAACCATGAGTCTTGGGAGACTCGTATAGACTTGTAGGTGTTTATTTGATAAACACTGGATGAATCACTGAAGATTTCCTAATACATGGTACATCAACATCAATAGGAATATTCTCGAGTTGAGTAGCATAGTGGTCCTTCGACTTGAGATACCACTGTGGATATATGAGATATCCTCCACACTTTGATGGCAGTCACGCCACCAATCTACTTAGATTAGATCTCTGCCTGTTCGTTGGGTGTGGACTAATGCTCATGATATCCTGTGAGTATCAAATAGAAACTGTCATTCCTATGTACATGGCATAGGTATCAGGTACGTATTTACGATCTTGTAAATCCATGGTCGTGGTATACTTCGGAAGTGAGTTTTAAGTGTTATTTAGAGATCGTAAATTTAAAAGTCGACTATATTATACCTTAGGGATTTGACGTTCTTATCTATATCCCCGGTATAATATTGATAGCCTGTGACGGAGGGATTATACGTATGCAATGACCTCGACTTGCATAGTTTAGAGAGATTATCTGTGGTCGTCATAATTCATGAATTGGTGAATTATAGACACGAAATTGGATTCTGTGACGGATAAATCAAAACTTAGAGAGTCTCACAATATGAAGTGTACTCGTTGAGCACTTGGGCAACGCGTTATGTGGTTATATTCTAAGGTCCCAAGATCAAATCAAGACATGAAATTATGGTGAAACATCAACGAGGTAGCGGAATACTCACATTGATCGGTAGAGTCGATTTGGAGACGATCAAGCCCAAAAACGCACTGCCATGTAAGCCACTGCATGCAGTCCACTGCCTACAAAAACAGAAAATTAAGTGAAGAAACGGAGCTCCTAGCTTCGTCGGATGGATCCCGTCTCATGGTCGAACCTCCCTACCACCTTCGCAAGACTTGTAAGTGTGCTAGCACTTGATTTCTCACCATGAGAAACCACTCTTGCTTCCCTTTAGCTCACGCCCAAACTGGTTCAAAACCAGTGAAGAATGGCCACCATTACCGTGAGGAAAGAGAAATTTTTGAGAGAAAAATGTGTTATGTTAATTAAAATGATTTACCAAAAATCAATTTATATTTATGCCATAATTTATTAAATTAATAATAAAATTATGACACATAACATGCAATGGCTTAGAGTATAAAACACTCAATTTCCATGCAATAACATTGAGTGCATTGTACACAATCTACATGCAATGCATTAGAATGACATGTGTCATGTGGGCCCCACACGTTTCCAAATGAAAGTGGGCCCACGTGCACTCACGCGTTCGGGTTCGATATTTCCGAAATACCGAGCTTACGTCGCGACGTTAATTCAATCGAATTTAAATAAATAATCGCGCCCGGCGAAATTATTATTTACGTCGCTAACGAATTAATTCTCAATTAACTCGTTTGCCCGAATTAAAATCTAATTTTAATTCCGCGTCGAAATCTAATTTCGTCTAATATATCGAATATATTAATACATCGATTAATTCCGAATTAATCGTTCTCTCTCTTTAGACGATATTTTATCCCGGATAAAACATCTCCGTTATTAATCCTAGATTAATTTTCTCTCTCTTCTATTATAATCCCAGATTATTCAAGAGTGCAAGTTGTGCGTCATCGGTGGATTATCGGGAAGCGACCCATGAGATCCCCGGATAAGTTGGCAGTAAATACTACGTTCTACCGATTTACGAGACAAGGTCGACTCCTAGCAAAGCACCAAGTCTTCCCAAGTTCTCCGGACATATTCATCAAAGAATATCTAGATCTGTATCAAGCGTAGTATACAATTGTATTGTGCGTATCGGCCCAGTATCGGATAATCACGTGCTAGGGCTGGGGCTGGATAAGTGTCTGCCCCGTCCGAAACACATATCGGATGTCTGGTAACTAGTCTCTATAATCGGATATTCATGACCTGGTCATAATATCACGATTGGATGCGCATCACTTTAAGAGCACTAATACCGTATCCTGCGTGACATCATCTCCATTATGACTGGAGTGACACTTCCGTCTTGACATCACATCCAATACACTACGATTCTCTGATAAACCCAGAAGAGGTGAACACAGAACCAGTTAAGATCCCCACCACCAAAACCAAAGTTTACCGATTGTCGTAAGTATTAGCGATGTAAGTCTCAGGTTAAGACTATACACACCTACCTTGATTTCGGCCTCCCATAGACACCTAGTCATAATACCAATGGGATTCCGAAGGGTCTATCCAGAGCGAAGCTGTTTCCCGTACCATCGTGAAACACGACCTCCTATCGCACTTGCACAAGTATCCAATACTTATATATATGAGAACTATGCCGTTGTGCCCTCACAACGCGCACAAGTGCAATACTAGTCTATTCCGCATTATCGATGTCCAGTCTCGATAATACTACGACTAGGGATATTTAATGATTAAACCTTTGGGGACTGATACTGTCTCATATCATTCTCAGTCCAGGAACTAATCATAGGGACCTCTCTTCATTTATATATCTATGGTGATCTAATCACAAACGATGAGAGTGCAATTTCCTTATTACATAGTTAATTTGCTACAACAACACAATGATCTGTGCAAATAGTGACGCTATGGGTCATATTATCCAACAATCTCCCACTTGGCACGTAGCGAGTCACTCAAGTGTCCTACACTCGAACTATGTACAATTCGCTCAAATTGCTGAGGAAAGGTTTTCGTCAGCGGATTTGCTTAATTATCGTCTGACGCGATTTACACGATCATCACATCGCCACGATGATATGATCCGAACGAATCAGATGATACAGAAGTATATATCTGGATCGTCGATGAGACCTTTAATTCCTTAGCCTATGCTGACGCCTAGCTCAGCTGCTAACAGAACTTTATCTAATCTTATTAGATTTATTTTCTACCAGATGGTTTATTGCTGCCTCAGCTGCAGCAATGATCCGCATTTGGTTTATTCGGCAACAGTTATCTTGCTAGGAAGATTTCCAGCTCACTGTCCCTGTTATTCAAACTTTATAGTACCGCAGTATTTACCGGTTTGGAAACTTGCAGCAGTGATCCCAGTCACTTCAAGTTCTCCATCTCCATAGTTTAAGACAACATCTTTAGTTCTCTCAGATACTAACAGATGTTCTTTAATCTTCAATCCAGTGACTGTCACTTGGATTGACCCGATTGTGACTCCATATGCTCGAAGCGTATGAGACACCAATACAAGTACATTTTAAATGTACAATTTCCCAGAGAGTGTTAACAACTCCAAATCTATCCCAGTAGATCTTTATTCCTGAATAAAGGTTGTTACTCCCCAGAATTCTACGGAGATTTCTATTGAAAGAATATCTATGAAAGCCAAGCTTTCACCAATTGCTTTATGGGAATTTCACTGTCAGTGCGCTCTCCCACTAACCTCCTTATATACACAAGAATTATTTAGCTTTGAGTCAAATCATAAATCATTATGATTATTTCAAAATAACAGTTCCAAGAACCTTATGCTTGCATCAATCCAAACATGGATCGAATAACCCGCAAACCTTGTTTGTCGGTTATACAAATCGTCAGGATGTTGTAAACATCCTCCAAAAGGTTTCCTTTTCAGGAAAGCGATTTTGATTTGTAACTGACATATTTCATCAATGAAATATACAGTTATCAACAAGCATCTTCAAAATGGATTTATCATGGCAACAGGTAAAAGGTTGAACCGTTATTAACATAATGTTGATAACGCTACCTTTCCGTCAAAACCTTAGGTTTGCACGTTGGTATGTTGCCTTCCATGTATGTCTTCCTTGAAGACGTTTAATGTACCATAGGCACAACGCCTTGTGGTACAACAACTAGTATCCAAACATAGTTGTTATACATGGAATCCATTTCGGACTCATGGCACTTTGCCATAACATGGAGTCGATACCTCGTATCACTTCCTCAAAACGTAGTCGGATGGTACACCACCATAAGATTGACATCTTTATGGGGTGAGATCAGAAACCCATACCCTAGGTTGTTTTCTGACTCTATCCGATCTACTAGTTTCTTGTGTATTTGAAGATTAATGGTATAGATTCATCATAGATGAACTGTTTGTGTTCCATTAAGGACTTCGTGCCTTGATCAGTATTACTCCGATTTTCATCGAGTATCACTATCCTCCCACTGACCACTGCATATCGGTATTCCTCTCAGGAAAACCGCATGGTGAGCAACAATTACATTGTTCTCATGTGGGATTTACAAGTACTATATTTAAGGTTTCCCTTAGGATAACTTATATTGGCACTTATCCAATTTGGGTCCTTAGTTTGGTATCATCCAAACGCTATGCCTCGCATACCCAAATTATCAGGAATGAGAAACCTCGTTTCTTCCCTGTTCATATCCTATATGATATCTGTCAAACAGATTTATATGGAACCTTATTCTAAATAAGTTTTGCACTGTTAATACATATCCTGTTGAAGGAAATAGTAGCTCAGAGCGACTCGTGATAAACCTTATTATGTCCAACAAAATTCGGTTTTTGGTTCGGACACACCGTTTAACTAACGTGTCTCGGGAGGAGTCCTCATACGAAAGAATACCGTACTCTTTCATTTACATATGAAACTTACTGCTTAAGTATTTTCCATTACGGTTTTACCGTGGCGGAATAATACTATAGCCGATCTGTTTGTCTACTTCGTGTCGAAACTCTAAAGTTTCCGATCTGTGTTCTTCAAAAGAAACACATAACCACAACGTGATGTCACATCCGTTAAGGTCACGAAATATTCATGTTCACATCTAGCCTAGCTAGATATGGGCCCACTTACTTCACCATGAATAGGGCTAACAGATCGGTGGCCCTTTTACTATTACCAAGTAAATAGTATTTTAGGTATATTACCTAATAAACTAGATTCGCAGACCTTATTTGAATAGTCAAATCAGTCCTAGTACCCACTCTACAAAAGTGTGGATATACGAGTCTTGTTTAATAAACTAGATTCGTAGACCTTATTTGAATAGTCAAATCAGTCCTAGTACCCACTCTTCAAAAGTGTGGATATACGAGTCTTGTTTAATTGTGTCCCAGACAACAATGCCACAAAAAGTCTCCATTGATCAAATCAATTTGAGCTATTTATTTGTCATTTTATATGTTTGAGATTTATTATATTCAAAATATTAAATTCTGTATTTATCTCAGTATCATCTTTATATATTGAAACACTTTAGTGTTCTAGAATATAAAGGTTTTATCCGCAATGGATTAAACACTGATATAGAGATAATGACTCTAGATAAACTAGTTACATTATGACAGTTCCTAATTTAAATACATACCCAAAGGGTAGTTTCTAAACTTAGGTATCTACGGTCGAAACAGCGACTTTCGTCCCGTTTCCGATTCGCAGAGAAATCTCGGCTTGAAGCCAGTATCCAGCTCACAGCGGATTCTGAACGTCAATACATATATTTTATGTACCACACTAAGTATTTAAAATCCAATTTTAATACTAGTAGTGAACATAACTTTGACAAATATTTTAAAGTTAGAGCCTCGCCCTTTCTTTAATTCCTTCGTGTCTTCCATATCCAAATGGTAGTCACTTTGGGATATGTCAATTACCTTTTCAATATTTCACAAACCTTTGGCCAAGCCTTGGGTTTCGGAATATCGAAACGATGTGCACCTTGTGCTACATGCCCAATTGCAAACTTTGACTTTTCTCCACTAGAATAGTCAATTAATTCTCCAAGAATTATTAATTGCAACTTTAATACTTTTAAATCTAAAGATAGATTTATTGTAAGTATATTAATTAAGCACTAAAGTCATCATCACATAAATCTTCCAAAGACTTTATGCTCTACTATTTGCTTAATTATGGGCTTAGTAATAATAAGTTATTTTATCAAATAAATTAACCTATTATTAATTCCCAATTGAAAATTAAATCATTTAAAACATTTAATCCAAGGATTATATATTTTAAATATTCAACCTTTCAATTCTTTCTTGATTTCAATAGTCCAACTATTTAATCAATTTTTAATAAGGTACTATTTATTATAATGATTACAATAATCCAATTATTTAATCAACTATAATTTTAATATTGATTACTATAATCTCATTATAAAATCAACTATCATTTAATTCAATATATTGATTACTATAATCCAATTACAAAATCAACTATATATGAATGAGTTGTATATAGTCCAACTATTATATTTATATGATTAATCCCATTATAAAATCAACTATCATTATTCAATTATATTGATACTATAATCCAATTACAAAATCAATATATATTGAAGAGTTTGTATATAGTCCAACTATATATATTTTAACAACATAAAAATTAGTCCGACTATACTTTTGATTAATATGACGAGTAAAATAAAATGAGCGTGTTTAGCGAGTATTCGAACGAATGTTGCAAATTCAATACTTGCCCCCACTATTTTTCGTCGAGCCTCTAACCCTCTGTCGAGTACTCGGGAAACCGTGTTTCCTAGTGGGCTAGGATCCCGTTAAATATCACACAATCTTGACTTTGGCCAACAAATTGTATGATAATTAACTAGGTAGATCTCTAAGATCAATTGGATCTCATCCAATTCCTAGATCCGGTTAGGTGGACATCCAAGTCCTAAACATATATCTTATATATGCCTATATATCCAATATATATACCCTAACCTTTTTCCTCTGAATCAACTAGGCCTTGGCTTTGGCACAACAAACCTGATGATCCCAGTCAAGCGCGGACCCATTGACCATGGAGGCTTCGTAATCAATGTCAATGGACAAGAAGTGGTCTTGACTTTGGCCAACAAACCACAACTTGGACACGACACCGATATAGAACAAAGCCTCGTGATTAAAACACATCTTTGATGGACAAGGGCTTGACTTTGGCCAACAACCCCTGCCAATTCGGATCTTGAGTAAGAATCACTCAATGGAAGGAAAAACGCATGATATTTAATGAGGGTTTTTCGCGTGCAAATTGGCTACCAATTTAATTATCTTTGTTAAGGTCTCATCATCATACACCCTTAAACATGCATTCTAAATACATAATAAAGCGAGTATGAAATAAAATAATAATGATATGCGGATGGATACTTAACACATTGATCCTAGATCAAATCTCTCCCTTTCTCACTCAAGCTAGCACTTGTACTACTTCTACCCGTTACACTACACTTCTAAAGAAACCTCATATACATAGAGGGGAATAGGTGAGAAGAGAATACAAAGAGAAAGAAGGTGATAAGGCTGGACACGCAGGTCCAATTTAATAAATCGAATTTATTACAACAATTTCTAAAATTGCCCACCCGACTAATATCCATCCGATATACATTATTCATTCAACACAACCACGTATTCACACACATAAGCATGCTATCAATCAATCTAATCAAATTAATTAATCTGATAATTAAGTGATCATCCAATGTTCAAACAACGATTTGATTTTGTTCGAGTCAAACTCGTTTTTGCGAATAAGTACTCAAAGTACGAATTCATGAATTAAATTAAACTACATCATTAAATCTAATTTAACATGTATTTAATACTAATTCACTATTCAATTCCAAATTAAATATACACTTTTATTTAATAAACCTTTTACGATTTAAATTCCAAATCTAATCGTAACGCGTCTCAAAGACCGATTAACGTCCAACGTCAATTCAATTAAAGTCCAATGGGCTTTTGATTGATTTCTTAAGGCGTGGACTTTTGGTCAACTCGGGTCAAACCGATAACCAAAGTCCAATCCGGATTTACCCCATAAGCCCATAAATCAATCTTGGCCCATTAGGCCCAATTGAACATAAAAGGTTCATTAGCGCAATTGGGCTTTATGGTTAAGGTTTTGGCCCCAATTGGATCCAATCCACTTGGCCTAAACCAAACTTGATAAATCAAGCCCAATAGGCCCAATTACAACTTTAAATTCCAATTTCAAAAATTAGGCCCAATTAATTAAATCAAAAATCCAATTTTCACAATTTAATTACCAAAAGTGCATTATATGATTAATCAACTAAATCAACATTTTTTTTAAAACACCAAATTAGTCCAATTAATCATATAATTCATTATTACATGTCAAACACACATAATGAAAAATCAAACCATTACATGCTTTGATGCTCTCGGCCAAGGGAGTGATTTCATGTCCAATTCGGTTTCAATCCAATTAATCCGCAATCGACATTAAATACATATCCCGAATGATTTTCAATACATCCATTATCAAAATCAAAAATTCCAAGACAACACTAGGGCATATCCAATTCGGCCAACACATGGAATTTAGGGGTTATGTTCAATTCAAAGTACAATCCAATTGACATTAAATTAACATCATCCTACATGATTTTAACTCATCCAATGAATTAAAATCAACAAAATTCCAATGATTCAAAATCAATTTGCATTCGGCCAAGGCATATAATTTGGGGAAAATAATTCCAAATCATTTTTCATCAAATTAGTCCAACCAAAATGAATTTAACATGTTATAAGCATACTCAAACAAACAATTCATTCAAATCATGCTCAACAAACATTTACCCAAATTTTAAACCCTACAAATTTCATGCTTGCAACATTAGCTCTTGATGCCATTGTTGTTATATTCTAAGGTCCCAAGATCAAATCAAGACATGAAATTATGTGTGAACACATCAACGGAGGTAGCGGAATACTCACATTGATCGGTAGAGTCGATTGGAGACGATTCAAGCCCAAAAACGCACTGCCATGTAAGCCTACTGCATGCAGTCCACTGCCTACAAAAACAGAAAATTAAGTGAAGAAACGGAGCTCCTAGCTTCGTCGGATGGATCCCGTCTCATGGTCGAACCTCCCTACCACCTTCGCAAGACTTGTAAGTGTGCTAGCACTTGATTTCTCACCATGAGAAACCACTCTTGCTTCCCTTTAGCTCACGCCCAAACTGGTTCAAAACCAGTGAAGAAATGGCCACCATTACCGTGAGAGGAAGAGAGAAATTTTTGAGAGAAAAATGTGTTATGTTAATTAAAATGATTTACCAAAAATCAATTTATATTTATGCCATAATTTATTAAATTAATAATAAAATTATGACACATAACATGCAATGGCTTAGAGTATAAAACACTCAATTTCCATGCAATAACATTGAGTGCATTGTACACAATCTACATGCAATGCATTAGAATGACATGTGTCATGTGGGCCCCACACGTTTCCAAATGAAAGTGGGCCCACGTGCACTCACGCGTTCGGGTTCGATATTTCCGAAATACCGAGCTTACGTCGCGACGTTAATTCAATCGAATTTAAATAAATAATCACGCCCGGCGAAATTATTATTTACGTCGCTAACGAATTAATTCTCAATTAACTCGTTTGCCCGAATTAAAATCTAATTTTAATTCCGCGTCGAAATCTAATTTCGTCTAATATATCGAATATATTAATACATCGATTAATTCGAATTAATCGTTCTCTCTCTTTAGACGATATTTTATCCCGGATAAAACATCTCCGTTATTAATCCTAGATTAATTTTCTCTCTCTTCTATTATAATCCCAGATTATTCAAGAGTGCAAGTTGTGCGTCATCGGTGGATTATCGGGAAGCGACCCATGAGATCCCCGGATAAGTTGGCAGTAAATACGGTCGTCGGAGTGCCCGATCACGTACGTACCAAGTACTTTACGTTCTAACTTTACAACCGATGTACGAGACAGGTCGATCTAGCAAAGCACCAAGTCTCCCAAGTTCTCCGACATATCATCAAAGAATATCTAGATCTGATCAAGCGTAGTATACAATTGTATTGTGCATATCGGCCAGTATCGGATAATCACGTGCTAGGGCTGGGGCTGGATAAGTGTCTGCCCCGTCCGAAACACATATCGGATGTCTGGTAACTAGTCTCTATAATCGGATATTCATGACCTGGCCATAATATCACGATTGGATGCGCATCACTTTAGAGCACTAATACCGTATCCTGCGTGACATCATCTCCATTACGACTGGAGTGACACTTCCGTCTTGACATCACATCCAATACACTACGATTCTCTGATAAACCCAGAAGAGGTGAACACAGAACCAGTTAAGATCCCCAACCACCAAAACCAAAGTTTACCGATTGTCGTAAGTATTAGCGATGCAAGTCTCAGGTTAAGACTATACACACCTACCTTGATTTCGGCCTCCCATAGACACCTAGTCATAATACCAATGGGATTCCGAAGGGTCTATCCAGAGCGAAGCTGTTTCCCGTACCATCGTTGAAACACGACCTCCTATCGCACTTGCACAAGTTATCCAATACTTATATATGAGAACTATGCCGTTGTGCCCTCACAACGCGCACAAGTGCAATACTAGTCTATTCCGCATTATCGATGTCCAGTCTCGATAATACTACGACTAGGGATATTTAATGATTAAACCTTTGGGGACTGATACTGTCTCATATCATTCTCAGTCCAGGAACTAATCATAGGGACCTCTCTTCATTTATATATCTATGGTGATCTAATCACAAACGATGAGAGTGCAATTTCCTTATTACATAGTTAATTTGCTACAACAACACAATGATCTGTGCAAATAGTGACGCTATGGGTCATATTATCCAACATTATGAATAATATAGATTATTCATAATACTTCACTGAATTAAATGAGTTAATTCGAGTCGTTTAAACGGTTAAATGAAAATACATACATTTGTATTTGATACAAAATTTGATTCGATACATATTAATTATTTGTTAAATGAGATTTCGACACATGCCATTAATATATGTATTTGTTATTTAATGTAAATAAAAATAAATATTTAATAATAATCGCATTAATTAATTATTTAGATGTTTAAATATTAAATATCTAGATAATTAGATTATTCCAATATTACATAATTACTATGCAATATGTTTGATTATTATTGGTATCATATGACATGATTTTATTAAGCTGAAAGTTTACAAATTGGATTTGTTAACTTAAAGGTTGTTATTATTAATTAATTAGATTAATTGACCAAATGACCAAAATACCCTTCTTTAAACACCTGAAGTCGGTTTTGCCTTACTATTTAAATTTGAAAATTTTGTTTTCTCTTTAATCAAGCTCCCATGGCCAAAACTTAACTCCATTAAAGCACCCAAAAATTTTCTTGAAGAGTCAAGGAAGAAATTCAAGAAATTCAAGAAAAAATTTAAGCAAATTACAAGATTTGGAGGTAATCTTCAATAAACTTAAACTTAGAAAGCTTGTTTCTTGGTCTTGAATATCTAGAATAGTTCTAGGGTTTCTTCCTTTCTTAGATTTGGGGGTTTTTGATTTGGAGGATGGATTTGGAGGCTAGATGCATGTGTGAAGTTAGATTGGATAATATTATTGTAATATTTGTTCAATTTTGTCATTTGATGACTTATTGCCATTGTAGAGTGTTATGAATACTCTTGTAACTCTTAGAATTGTTCTTGAGTTCTTCATTTGTGGTGACTTGGTTTGGTGTGATTATTAATATGACTGATGTTGAGAAAATTAGATTTAAAACATGAAAAAATGATATTTTTGGTTACCAAATCAGATCTAGAAATTTTGTATTTTTGGTGATGAAAAGTTTGTTGTATGAATCTATTGGATTTGTTTTAGGCTTTGGAACAATTTCCAAAAATTATTTCGGAGTTGAAATATGCGAAAACGGTGAAAAATGTTGTTACCGGGTGAGTTTTGGGCTTACCGGGTGTCCGCTATCCAAATGGTGAATTGGTCAGTGTTTGGGCAGTCTATGAACTGCCCAAGCACTAGTGGAGCTGACCTGGGAAGCCCCCATGTATGTTAGGAATACTTGTTTCTTGGTCCGCCTTGTCAGTACAGATGTAAATGATTTCCTGATGTTGTAGTTGTATCGTGCCAAAGCTGTGTAGTTATGGCTGATGGTAGTTCATTTGTGCCGGTAGAACTTATAAGATAAGAGACAAATTCAAGTGAAAGTGGAAATCTTAAGCGTGCCAAAGCTGTCATGACTACATCGGTAGCTTGAGTTTGTCACTGACAAGTGAAGCCTTGATACGCCTCTTTGTGAACGTGCCAAAGCTGTCATAACGAGAAACGGCCAGAACCAAACTCAGGAGTCGAAGTGAGTGTGATTGACAATGAGTTGTCTACCTGTGAATATACGTAGGCGAGAACATGCCAAAGCTGTGAGTCGAAATATATTCACAAGGTCCACTTCCCATTATGGAATTTGATTTAATTATTGGATTCTCGTTTTCCGTTGGGGATTACGGTATTATGTAAAGTAGTGGGAGGCACTGCTGGGTTAAAAATCCATAACTAAGGCAATGTGTAATATTATGAAAATTGACGTTTATGTTTTCCTTACTCTATATTGTTGATAGAATTGAACTTCTAATCCACTGCATGCATATTATTTTATATATGTGTTTTCTGATTTTCCTTATGTTTGCAGATTTCTAGAATAGGTTCTAGATTTAGAGTACACTTGGATATTGTTATATTAGACAAAACCATCGGGAACTGTTGTTCCGATTTTCTTGAAAAATCAAGATGGTTAGTGACTTAGTTACTAAGTAACATTAGGTAATCAAAATAGATATCCGGTTTAGTATATAATTATCTGGAGAGAATAATTTCGTGTGCAATAATAATTGACGTGAATTAGTTCATGTCTCGAGATTCTTGACTGGCATTAAGAAAACCCCATTAGGTATTTGTTTATCTGATAATGACGTTTCTTGGTTTTAGTGACCTTTAAAGGTAGTGTGTCAGACACAGTTTGCTAATCAATTATTTGCAATTGTTGTGAATAGTTGAAGGCAAATTATAAAGCTAAAGAAATGAGATGTGTATAGTTATGTATAGAAAATATTGATTCTCACAATATGACAACAATATGTATTGGATACTAGATCTCTCATCTAGTTATTTAAAATAAGATTTAATAATTATTTTGATATTTGATATCAGAACTTGTGACTATTGGATAGTTACTTGTTCTTTATAAAAAGTTGTTACATATTTTAATATGACTAGTAGTGTCATTAACGAAGAGATAAACATTAAGAAAAATATTTTGTTAATAAATAACTTAGAACAATGCTTTATGAGATTTTATCACATAAGCATTAGATGCTTATTCTGTATGGTAAATGATGGTCTGATATGAGATCACACCAAATATCTTTACCATTTAATGAATATGGTATTCAGGGAATGTGATTCAATCTCATTGAACCAATGATTGTCATTGGACCACAAGATTTATTAAACTAATGCATTGGAAATATGTAGTTTAATGAATTATAAATTATCTTGGATAGTTTTCTTTACTTCGTAACTTAGTTAATGAGTTGTCATGACTTAGTTACATGTTTCTAAAAGAATACATATTGAAAGTCTTGAATGGTTCGAGTACTTTCAATATTTTTCTGATGAAACGCGAATAGAATATTTTGACTTGTTCAAAGATGTTCGATTTGAAGTTTTGAAAACTATTTCTTTAAAATTCATTACGAGACTTTGAAATATTCAAAGATGTTTGATACGATTAAGCATATGAATTTATGGTAATTAGTTCTAAGATTATTCAATGAATATGATTCTTACTCAATATTATTCTTCTACGATTCCATCGTGATGAAATTGGTCAGTGGGAGAAATCGAATCTTATATGATTTGATTCATTTGATATTGAGTGTTATCAAACTGTTTTCAATACTCTTGGGGATATGCTCCAGTAACAGTTATTCATCTTTTTAATTAAGGTTCCATTATTTTCTACAGTAACGTATATGATATGTATAAGTAGAAAATTCGAATCTTGAAAGGTTTGAGATTTGTATCTTTCTTTTGTATAATGGTTATATAATTGAAAGTACTTGCGCCTTGGAGGTACAAGTAAAAGTTTATCATTTATTCTATTTAATAGAATATTATATTCTATTTAATATAATATATTTTCTACGATCCCGAGTAATAAAATTATTTTATTACTTGGTGTGTAACATCGAATGTTGACCAATGTAGAAAAGACTTGACTTAGTGAAGTCAAATGTGAGAGTGATAAATTATAAATGGAACTACATAATTAATAAGATGAAAAATAGATCCATTGTGAATTCTTTGCTTGAAGAGTCCGTTCTAGAATGGTTCTGGAGTTTGTATTCTACTAAATCACAGTTTAATATACTATTTATAGAGCCTATTGTAGTCTCATATGAGCTTTCCGAAAATATGTGTTCTTTAATTTTGATACAGTCAGATTGTCAGATTTTATCAAAGTATAGAGAATACATATTTGATAGAAGGGTTAGTGGGAGCGTACAATTTTCTTTCTAGTATTATATATACTAACGACATTATCATTATTAATGTAATAAAGAAATGTTTATAAGGTAAAAGATTTAGCTAAGTCTTCTTTTCTCCGTGAAAGCAGTGGGAGTAGTCTCTGTTATACTTGATATAAAGTTTTATATATGGTATAAAACTAGAGACTTGTGAGATACTCATATTAGTCATGCATTAGATATGATCTAATAAAGGACACAGCAAGACTATTTGTGTGACAGTTAGTATAACTGTTTGACAGTTAATGTGTCTCTTGTATATAGTATTTATCTTTCGCAATGGATGATTCCTTTGTCGAAATAGAAATTGATTAGAATGTCTAGTCAATCTTATGCATTATAGGATGATGGCATAATGTATACTACATTATGTACGATTAAATATATCAATTTAATCATAATTGTTACGAGCTATTTAGATACCCTGTTGACCATAGGATGGGTCTTAAAACATGTTTTTTGTTATCTTTGAGATATTAAGAACGAGTTTCTTATTCATGGAGAATATAATCCGCAACCACTAGGTTCAGATTAGTTTTGAGTCTAATTATGACGTTAGATGGTCTACGCCATAAAGAGTCAGAAAAGATGCAGTGGGAGTGTCACGGTTTATTCTACTGTATTAGTGGAATTAGATGTAACTTATGAAGTATTGACTTATGAAGTTACATAGTGACCTTATAGATTAGAAGTTTTGATATTGGTGTTGTGTTTGCGGTTGTCTCATAATATTTGGATTTGATCCTTACATACATAGACAACTCAATAGCTGTAGCACAATATTGATGTCACATCTGAGTCATATTGATGTATAACTTAGGTTATTTAATATATGAATGATGTTGGCTAAGGGAAACGGTTTGCTGGACAAACTCAATTTGTTATAGCGCACCTACTCCATGTTGTCTACCTCTTGAGTGCTAGGTGAGCTCTTGAGGACCATGAGTATGTGATACATATTGAGATGTGTATGTGATACCGTGCATTGGCACTATAGCAAGTGGGAGAAATTGTTAGGGTTGGTGCTCAGAGTTCCAATCTGGATCATATTTATATCTGATTCATGAATACGAACAATTCATTTTTCCATAATATTACTTACTTAATTGTAGCACTTCTTGCTTTTATATACATATTCGGTCTAATTACGATTAGATTGAAACTATATGATTTAGTGATATGTATATATTAGACAAAGACCCGATAATATATTTTGTAGTGCGAAGTTACAAATTAGTTTGTAATTGACATTGGGAAGTACTAAAAGTATATTATCAAATAGAGTTTCTGGTCAAGATTTACTAACCTGGGTCGGTTAGTAAAATCCGCTGAGACCAGTACATGTCGTATATCGAGACATGGTCCGATGGTTTTTCCCAACGAACCTTGAGTCTTGGGAGACTCTTAAAGACATGTAGGTGTTTATTTGATAAATAATGAGCGACTCACTGAAGATTTCCTAATATATGGTACACCAACGTCAATAGGAATCTTCTCGAGTCGTGTAGCATAGTGGTCATTCGACTTGAGATACCACTGTGGATATATGAGATATCATCTACACTTTGATGGCAGTCACGTCACCGATCTATTTAGATTATACCTTCGCCTGTTCGTTGGGTGTGGACTAATGCTCATGATATCCTGTGAGTATCAGATAAAATCTGTCAGTCATGTATACAGGGCATATGAATTAGTTACGTATTTGGGATCTAGTAAATCCATGGTCGTGGTATACTTCGGAAGCGAGTTTCGAGTGTTATTTAGAGATCGTAAATTTAAAAATCGACTATATTATACCTTAGGGATTTGATGTTCTTATCTATATCCCCGATATAATATTGATAGCCTGTGACGGAGGGATTATACGTATGCAATGACCTCGACTTGCATAGTTTAGAGAGATTATCTGTGGTCATCATAATTCATGAATGGGTGAATTATAGACACAAAATTGGATTCCATGACGGATAAAACTAAACTTAGAGAGTCCCATAATATGAAGTGTACTCGTTGAGCACTTGGGCAACGCTTTATGAATAATATAGATTATTCATAATACTTCACCGAATTAAATGAGTTAATTCGAGTCGTTTAAATGGTTAAACGAAAATACAAACATTATGGGCATTTCGGTCAATTGATAATTAATGTGTATTTGTATTTGATAAAAAATTTGATTCGATACATATTAATTATTTTTCAAATGAGATTTTGACACATGCCATTAATATATGTATTTGTTATTTAATGTAAATAAAAATACATATTTAATAATAATCACATTAATTAATTATTTCGATGTTTAAATGTTTAATATCTAAATAATTAAATTATTCCAATATTACATAATTGTTATGCAATATGTTTTATTATTATTGGTTACATATGTCATGATTTTATTAAGATTAAAGTTTACAAATTGGATTTCTTAACTTAAAGGTTATTGCTATAAATTAATTATATTAATTAACCAAATAACCAAAATATCCTTCTTTAAACACCCTAAGTCGGTTTTGGCTTACTATTTAAAGTTGAAAATTTTGTTTTCTCTTTTATCAAGCTCCCATGGCCGAAAATTAACTCCATTAAAGCACCCAAAATTTTTCTTGAAGAGTCAAGGAAAAAAGTGAAGAAATTCAAGAAAAAATTTAAGGAAATTACAAGATTTGGAGGTAATCTTCAATAATCTTAAATTTATAAAGCTTGTTTCTTGTTCTTGAATATCTAGAATAGTTCTAGGGTTTCTTCCTTTCTTAGATTTTGGGGCTTTTTGATTTGGAAGATGGATTTTGAGGCTAGATGCATGTGTGAAGTTAGATTGGATAATATTATTGTAATATTAGTTCAATTTTGTCATTTGATGATTTGTTGCCATTCTAGAGTGTTATGACCACTCTTGTATCTCCTATAATTTTTCTTGAGTTCTTAATTTGTGGTGACTTTGGTTGGTATGATTATTAATATGATTGATATTGAGAAAATTGGATTTAAAGCATGAAAAATGATATTTTTGGTTACCAAATCAGATCTGAAAATTCTATATTTTTGGTGATGAAAGTATGTTTCTAACCTATTTATGTCGTTATTTGATATCGAATAAAAATATTTAGGTTAAATATGAATGAGTTATTCATATTGGATATTGAATAATTTATTTGGAAATTTTAAAAAGTTTTAAAGTTACGATTTCACCCGAACCGCGAGCTTCTGCTGCTCCCGCGCCAAAAACCCTTACAAAAATGGTATTGGAGCATGTTTGATCCTTCATCCATTATATTTTTCATGCTTGATATATGATATATAATCCAATTTTGATATTTACACATGCATGTAATTTAGATATTTCTTAAATTTTTGGTTCTATGTTAATGGAAAACATAACGCATATTTAATGGTGAAGTTAAGTTAAGCTTTCTCAGGTAGAATTAAACTGTTGAGAAATTAATCTAGATTATAATTCTGCATTTGATATAGCGCAAAACTCTCATTAGGAATATCCCCGTTTAAATAAGGCATTAAAGTAACTAGTATTAGGAATACTTGTTTCTTGGTCCGCTTTGTCAGTACAGAAACAAATGATTTCATGATGCTGCTGATGGTAGTTCATTTGCGCCGGTAGAACTTATATGAAAAAAGACAAATTCAAGTGAAAGTCGAAATTCTGAACGCGCCAAAGCTGTCAGGACTACATCGGTAGCTTGAGTTTGTCACTGACAAGTGAAGCCTTGATACGCCTCATTGTCAGCGTGTCAAAGCTGTCATAACGAGAAACGGCCAGAACCAAACTCAGGAGTCGAAGTGAGTGTGATTGACAATGAGTTGTCTACTTGTGAATATACATAGGTGAGAACGTACCAAAGCTGTGAGTCGAAATATATTCACGGGGTCAACTTCCCGTTATGGAATTCGATTTAATTATTGGATTTCCATTTTCCGTTAGGGATTACGTTATTATGTAAAGTAGTAGGAGGCACTGCTGGGTTAAAAATCCATAACTAAGGCAGTGTGTAATATTATGAAAATTTACGCTTATGTTTTCCTTATTCTATATTGTTCATAGATTTGAACTTCTAATCCACTACATGCATATTATTTTTTATATGTGTTTTCTGACTTTCCTTATGATTGCAGATTTCTAGAATCGGTTCTAGATTTAGAGTAGGCTTGGATATTGTTAGATTAGACAAAATCATCGGAAAATGTTGTTCGGATTTCCTTGAAAAATTAATATATTTAGTGACTTAGGTACTAAGTCACAATAGGTAATCTAAATAGATATTCAGTTTAAGATATAATTCTCTGGAGAGAATAATTTCGTGTGTAGTAAGAATTGACGTGAATTAGTTCATGTATCGAGATTCTTGACTGCATTAAGAAAACCCCATTAGGTATTTGTTTAGCTGATAATGACGTTTCTTGGCTTTAGTGACCTTTAGAGGTAGTGTGTCAGACACAGTTTGCTAATCAATTATTTGCAATTGTTATGAATATTTGAAGGCAAATTATAAAGTTAAAGAAATAAGATGTGTATAGTTATGTATAGAAAATATTGATTCTCACAATACGAGAACTATATGTATTGGATACTAGATCTCTCATCTTGTTATTTAAAATAGTGTTTAATAATTATTTTGATATTTGATATCAGAACTTGTGACTATTGGATAGTTACTTGTTCTTTATAAACAGGTTTTACATATTTTAATATAACTAGTAGTGTCATTAATGAAGAGATAAACATTAAGAAAAATATTTGGTTAACTAAATAACTTAGAACAATGCTTTATGAGATTTTACCACATAAGCATTATATGTTTATTCTGTATCTTAAAGGATGGTCTGATAATATATCACACCACATATCCTTATTCATTTAATGAATATTGTATTATGGGAATGTGATTAAATCTCATTTAACCAATGATTGTCATTTGACCACGAGATTTATTAAACTAATGCATTTGATGTATGTAGTTTAATGAATTATAAATTATCTTGGATAGTTTTCTTTACTTCGTAACTTAGTTAATGAGTTTTCATGACTTAGTTACATGTTTTTAAAAGAATACATATTGAAAGTCTTGAATGGTTCGAGTACTTTCAATATGTTTCTGATGAAACGCGAATAAGATATTTTGACTGGTTCAAAGATGTTTGATTTGAAGTTTTGAAAACTATATCTTTAAAATTCATTATGAGTCTCTGAATTATTCAAAAATGTTTGATACGATCAAACATATGAATTTATGGGAATTAGTTCTAAGATTATTCAATGAATATGATTCTTACTCAATATTATTCTTCTACGATTCCATCGTGATAGAATTGGTCAGTGGGAGAAATCGAATCTTATATGATTTGATTCATTTGATATTGAGTGTTACTGAACTGTTTTCAATACTCTTGGGGATATGCTCCAGTAACACTAATTTAACTTTTTAATTAAGGTTCCATTAGTTTCTACAGTTACGTATATGATATGTATAAGTAGAAAATTCGAATCTTGAAAGGTTTGAGATTTGTATATTTCTTTTGTATAATGGTTATATAATTGAAAGTACTTGCGCCTTAGAGGTAAAGTAAAAGTTGATCATTTATTCTATTTAATAGAATAATGTATTCTATTTGATAGAATATCTTTTCTATGATCCCGAGTAATAAAATTATTTTATTACTTTGTGTGTAACATCAGATGTTGACCAATGTAGAAAAGACTTGACTTATTGAAGTCAAATGTGAGAGTGATAAATTATAAATGGAACTATATAATTAATAATATGAAAAATACCCTTTGGCAACTTCTATATAAGTTCGATAAGATGTCGGAATCATTAGCGAAGTATTTGATACTTAATGGTTCTGTTGTTTTCTTATCGAAGAAAATTATCCTATAATTTATAGTGGGAGCGATATTTGATATCGATTTCGGAAGTTAGCATTAAATCATAGATCTAAGATTGTTTATAGCTTACTACTATCAAGTTTTGAACTCAATTTTTCTTTCGTTATGAATCGTTCATAAAATATGTAAATTATTTGCGCAGCAAAAGCAAAATGAGCTTATTAAAGGTTTGACCTTTATAGTATGACATGAGAAAGGTTATACTCAGTAATCTATTGTAGATTCTGAGAAAACTTGTCTCTAGTCGCATTAATTGAACAATTAAAGATCTGTTGGTTAATGTTGATATTATACTATGTATTTTGACTAAAGAATGTAAAGTGGCGTTCCTGAATGGTTTCTTCGAAGAAGAGATCCATTGTGATTTATTTGCTTGAAGAGTCCGTTTCAGAATGGTCCTGGAGTTTGTATTCTGCTAAATCACAGTTTAATATACTGGCTTATAGAGCCTATTTTAGACTCAGATGAGCTTTTCGAAAATCTGTGTTCTTTAATTTTGATACAGTCAGATTTTCTGATTTTATCAAAGCATAGAGAATACATATTTGATAGTAGGGTCCGTGGGAGAGTACAAATTTCTTTCTAGTATTGTATATCCTAACGACATTATCATTATTAATGTAATAATGAGATGTTTTTAAGGTAAAAGATTTACCTAAGTCTTCTTTTCACCGTGAAAGCAGTGGGAGTAGTCTCTATTATACTTGATATAAAGTTTTATATATGGTATAAAACTAGAGACTTGTGAGATACTCATATTAGTCATGCATTAGATATGATCTAATAAAGGACACAGCAAGACTATTTGTGTGACAGTTAGTATAACTGTTTGACAGTTAGTGTGTCTCTTGTATATAGTATTTATCTTTCGCAATGGATGATTCCTTTGTTGAAAGAGAAATTAATTAGAATGTCTAGTCAATCTTATGCATTAAAGGATGATGGCATAATGTATACTATATTATGTACGATTAAAGATATCAATTTAATCATAATTGATACCCTATTGACCATATGATGAGTCTTAAAACATGTTATTTGTTATATTTGAGATATTAAGAACGAGTTTTTTATATATGGAGAATATAATTCGCAACCACTATGTTTAGATTAGTTTTGAGTCTAATTATGACGTTAAATGGTCTACGTCATAAAGAGTCAGAAAAGATGCAGTGGGAGTGTCACGGTCGATTCTACTGTATTAGTGGAATTAGATGTAACTTATGAAGTATTGACTTATGAAGTTACATAGTGACCTTATAGATTAAAAGTTTTGATATTAGTGTTGTGATTGCGGTTGTCTCAAAATATTTTGATTTGATCCTTACATACATAGACAACTCATTAGTTGTAGCACAATATTGATGTCACATCTGAGTCATATTGATGTCTAACTTAGGTTATAGAATATATGAATGATGCTGGCTAAGGGAAACGATTGGGTTTGTTGGACAAACTCAATTTGTTATAGCGCACCTACACATGTTGCCTACCTCTTGAGTGCTAGGTGAGCTCTTGAGGGCCATTAGTATGTGATACACATTGAGATGTGTATATGATACCTTGGATTGGCACTAGAGCAAGTGGGAGAAATTGTTAGGGTTGGTGCTCGGAGTGCCAATCCGGATCGTATTTATGTCCGATTCATGAATACGAACAATTCATTTTTCCATAACATTACTTACTTAATGGTAGCACTTCTTGCTTTTATATACATATTCGATCTAATTACGATTAGATTGAAACTATATGATTTAGTGATATGTATATATTAGACAAAGACCCGTAAAATATTTTGTAGTGCGCAGTTACAAATTAGTTTGTAATTGACATTGGAAAGTGTCACTTCTAAAAGTATATTATCAAATAGAGTTCCTGGTCAAGATTTACTAACACGGGTTGGTTAGTAAAATCCGTTGAGACCATTACATGTCGTATATCGATACTTGATCCGATGGTTTATCTCAATGAACCATGAGTCTTCGGAGACTCGTATAGACATGTAGGTGTTTATTTGAGAAACAATGAATGACTCACTAAAGATTTCCTAATAGATGGTACACCAACGTCAATAAGAATCTTCTCGAATCGTGTAACATAATGATCTTTTGACTTGAGATACCACTGTGGATATATGAGATATCCTCTACACTTTGATGGCAGTCACGTCACCGATCTATTTAGATCAGACCTATTTCTTCTCGTTGGTTGTGGACTGATGCTCATGATATCTTGTAAGTATCAGATAGAATTCGTCAGTCCTGTGTACAGGGTATAGGTATCAGGAACGTATTTGCGATATAGTAAATCCATGTCTGTGGTATACTTCGGAAGCGATTTCTGAGTGTCCTTTAGATATCGTAAATTTAAAAGTCGACTATAATATACCTTAAGGATTTGACGTTCTTATCTATATCCCAAGTATAATATTGATAGCCTGTGATGGAGGGATTATACGTATGCAATGACCTCGACTTACATAGTTTAGCGAGATTATTTGTGGTCGTCATAATTCATGAGTCGGTGAATTATGGACACGAAATTAAATTCTGTGACGGATAAATCTAAACAAAGAGAGTCCCACAATATGAAGTGTACTCGTTGAGCACTTGGGCAAAACGTTATAAATAATATAGATTATTCATAATAATTCACCAAATTAAATGAGTTAATTCGAGTCGTTTAAAATATTAAACGAAAATACATGCATTATGGGCATTTCGATCATTTGATAATTAATATGTATTTGTATTTGATACAAAATTTGATTCGACACATATTAATTATTTGTCAAATGAGATTTTGACACATGCCATTAATATATGTATTTTTTATTTAATGTAAATAAAAATACATATATATTAATAATAGCATTAATTAATTATTTAGATGTTTAAATGTTAAATATCTAGATAATTAAATTATTCCAATATTACATAATTGTTATGCAATATGTTTTATTATTATTGGTTACATATGGCATGATTTTCTTAAGCTTAAAGTTTACAAATTGGATTTGTTAACTTAAAGTTTATTGTTATAAATTAATTAGATTAATTGACCAAATGACCAAAATTCCTTCTTTAAACACCCTAAGTCGGTTTTGGCTTACTATTTAAAGTTAAAAATTTTGTTTTCTCTTTAATCAAGCTCCCATGGCCGAAACTTAACTCCATTAAAGAACCCAAAAATTTTCTTGAAGAGTCAAGGAAGAAAGTGAAGAAATTCAAGAAAAAATTTAAGGAAATTACAATTTTTGAGGTAATCTTCAATAATCTTAAACTTAGAAAGCTTGTTTCTTGTTATTGAATATCTAGAATAGTTCTAGTGTTTCTTCCTTTATTAGATTTTTGGGCTTTTTGATTTCGAGGATGGATTTGGAGGCTAGATGCATGTGTGAAGTTAGATTGGATAATATTATTGTAATATTAGTTCAATTTTGTTATTTGATGACTTGTTGCCATTCTAGAGTGTTATGACCACTCTTGTAACTCCTATAATTGTTCTTAAGTTCTTCATTTGTGGTGACTTTGATTGGTGTGATTATTAAAATGATTGATATTGAGAAAATTGGATTTAAAGCATGAAAAATGATATTTTTGGTTTCCAAATCAGATCTAGAAATTCTGTATTTTTGGTGATTAAAAGTATATTGTATGAATGTATTGGATGTGTTTTGGGCATTGGAACAATTTTCGGAAATTATTTCGGAGTTGAAATATGCAAAAATGGTGAAAAACGACGTTGCCGGGTGAATTTTGAGCTTACCGGGTGTCTGCTGTCCAATTGGTAACTATTTGGGCAGCCTATGAACTGCCCAAGTACTATTGGAGCTGACCTCGGCAGCCTCCATGTGTGTTGGTTGGTCGGTTCGGACAAAAATGTATTTTATACCATTTTACGGAAAAATATTTTCGTAAAAGTTTCGCGATGTTTCTAACCAATTTATGTCGTTATTTGATATCAAATAAATATGTTTAGGTGAAATATGAATGAATTATTCATATTGGATATTGAATAATATATTTGGTAATTTTAAAAAGTTTTAAAGTTACGATTTCGCCCGAACCGCGAGCTTCTGCTCCTCCCGCGCCAAAAACCCCCCAACACTATTTTTGCATTGCGTTTGGGTGCGAATCAAGTCCAAAACAGTCCAGTTTTTATTCGGCTATTCGGGGACTATTCCGAGGCTGGAATTTTATCTAAAACTGAAGCAAAATTTCAATGGGTGTGGTAGTAGCATTCGACCAGTTCAAGGGAAGGGCAACAAAAAGTTTCAAGTCCGATCTGTGTGCCTAAACCGTTTCCGCTGCGCAATGAAAGTGTTTCCTACACAATGATGAGCTGAATTTATAGAACCGGAAAAATGTGAGTAATAATAGCACTAGTACCTACCAAATGACAATTATTAGCTAAACAGTACAATAAATCGTGAAAGTCAAAAAGTCTGGATTTTGTCGGATAAAATAAAAGAAAATAACAAAAAAAATCACAATTATTAGTTAACGATAAAAAGATAATAATATTTACAAGAACCAACGGCTTGATTGACATTTATGCGTTAGGGACAAACTTCCCATCCAATTTTCTTATAAATTAGCAAACAGGGTCTTTTAGAGTCAGATTCTCGAGACTTAATTGTTGTCTTTCTTTTCGAAATTGTGTATATAACATGTGAATTGCGTGATGCACATATCCACTGGTATACGTCTCAAGAGTCAATGATATGTCATCCAGAGACTCATTACTCAAGCCATCCCTACTGAATTTAATTTTATCTTCACGGTTATCAGACATCATTCCTAAAGAACGACAACGAGTATTACATGTCATGCGTGCACATTTATAGCAAACACCCATTCTTTTAGCTCTTCTCTTTTTAACATAGGTGTTTTTTCCTAAACCAGAGAGATATGAAATAAAAGAGTCAGGAGACTCACCTGCCAATCAGATCCGTGCTTCAATTAACCAACGAATGTTATTAGGAATACCTTTGATCATCAGAAGTCTCATTCGTTCCATGCGACCTTTGTAGACCTTCATCATAGAGTTTTGAGGGAGAAAATGAAATTTCTTGTGAAGATTTGCAAGAACTTCTTAAATCCTGAAATGTGAGTTTACCAACAAAACAAATAAAACACACAACAATAAAAACACACCAAATCTTAATATATACACAATTTACATGGGTTGCCTCCCAGCCAGCGTTAAGTTTAACATCGTCAGCTAAACATGACTGCCCGAACGTTAGGCTAGATCTGAAAGTGTGACACTTTCTTTTTGTCATTCAAATGATTCTTCCCAGTAGTGCTTGACACGCTGGCTGTTAACTTTGAATGTATCGTTGGTTTTGGGATCAAGTAACTCAACAGCTCTATATGGTAAAACCTGAGTAATCACAAATGGACCTCACCACCTTGATTTCAGCTTTCCAGGGAAACGTTTCAACCTTGAATTGTATAACAACACCTGCTGCCCTGTTTCTAGTTGTTTGCGCACTATTTTTCGATCATGCCATTTCTTGGTCTTTTCTTTGTATAGTCTGACATTCTCATAAGCTTGTAGGTGAAATTCCTCCAATTCGTTGAGTTGGTGGAGCCGTTTCTCTCATGCTGCGTATGGATCAAGATTTAACTTTTTCAGTGCCCAGTACGCTTTTTGTTCAAGCTCCACTGGCAGATGGCTCGCTTTTCCAAACACCATTCGATATGGGGACATACCAATGGGTGTCTTCTAAGCTGTCCGGTAGGCCCATAATACATCATCCAGTTTTATAGACCAATCCCTTATTGATGATCCAATGGTTCTCTCCAAGATCCTTTTGATCTCCATGTTTGAAACTTCAACCTGTCCATTTGACTGCGGATGGTAAGCAGTGGTAACTTTATGAGTAACTTCATATTTGGATAGGAGTGCATCGAAGTATATGTTGTAGAAATGTGTGCCACCATCACTAATAATTTCCCGAGGTATTCGGAAGCGAGTGAAAATATTCTTTTTTAAGGAATTTTATCACCTCTTTTGAATCATTTGATGGCAGTGCTATTGCTTCAACCCATTTGGAGACGTAGTCTACTGCAACTAGCATGTACAGGTTTCCGAATGATAGAACAAATGGTCTCATAAAATCAATCCCCCATACATCAAATATTTCCACTTCCAGAATGTTTTGAAGAGGTCTTTTTTTTCTCCTTGAAATATTTCATGTTCTCTGGCACCTGTCACACTGAAGAGCAAATAAGTAAGCATCTTTAAACAGAGTGGGCCAGAACAAACCTGATTGTAGGACTTTGACTGCAGTTTTATTTCCGCTGAAGTGTCCGCCGTATGGTGATGAATGACAATGTTGCAGGACACCATTGACCTCCTACTGTGGAACACAACGTCTCAGTAATTGATCACCACATCGTTTGAACAGGTATGGTTCATCCCAAACATAATGCTTGACTTCTTTGAAGAACTTCTTTCTTTGCTGATGTGTCCATTCCAACGGCCATTTTCCTGATACTATGTAGTTTACATAGTCAGCATACCAAGGGACATCCTGCTGTTTCATGGCAAACAACTATTCATCTGGAAAAGTTTCTTTGATATTCATTTCATTGCCATATATTTCTCTATTCTCGAGCCTTGATAAGTGATCTGCCACTTGGTTTTCTGTCCACTCCACATCAAATTCTTGCAGTAGAAGCACCCATCAGATCAATCTAGGTTTGGCATCTTTCTTCGCAATCAGGTATTTGATTGCTGAATAATCTTTGTAGACCACCACTTTGGGACCCAACAGATAGGAGCAGAATTTATCAAAAGCAAACACAACTTATTATTTTCAGTGGTTGTGTAGTTGAGTTGAGCTTCATTTATAGTTCTGTTGGAGTAGTAAATGGTATGGAAAATTTTTGCTTTGCGTTGTCCCAAAACTGCACCTACAACAAAATCACTAGCGTCGCACATCACCTCAAATGGAAGGGTCCAGTCTGGTGCTACTATGATGGGGGCAGAGACCAGCTTCTGTTTCAATATCTTAAAAGCTTCGTGGCATTCTTTGGTGAATTTGAAAGGCACATCTTTCTCCAGCAGACTTTACAGAGGTTTACCAATCTTGGAGAAGTAATTAATAAATCTCATGTAAAAGCCTGCATGTCCAAGAAAACTCTGAATCCCTTTGACGGATGATGGTAGATGTAGTTTTTCAATTGTCTCAATCTTTGCTTTGTCTACCTCGATTCCCTTTTATAAGATCCGATGTCCCAGGACGATGCCTTCATGCCCCATGAAGTGGCATTTCTCCCAGTTAAGTACCAAGTTGGTATCTTCACATCTTTGTAACACTTTCTCCAAATTTTACAAGCAGTGGTCGAACGAGTCTCCAACCACAGAAACATCATCCATGAAAACCTCCTTATTTTGTTCCAGAATGTCTGAGAAGATGTGTTAGACAATTATGACCCATAGCATCACTATTTGTACAGATCATGGTGTTGTTGTACAAATTAACTATGTGACAAAGGAAATTGCTCTTTTATCATTTGTAATTAGATTACCAAGATGTGTAAATGATAGAAGGTCCTAATGATTAGTTACGGATTGAGATGATATGAGACAGTATCAATCCACGAAGGTTTAATCATTAAATATCCCTAGTCGTAGTATTATCGAGATTGGACATCGATAATGTGGAATAGACTAGTATTACACTTGTGTGCGTTGTGGGAGCATAACGACATAGTTCTCATATATTTGGGTATAGGATACTCATGCAAGTGTAATAGGAGGTTGTGTTTACCGATGGTACGGAAACAGCTTCGCTCTGGATAGACCCCTCGGAATTCT
Organism: Zanthoxylum bungeanum; assembly: GCA_019454045.1. NCBI lineage: Eukaryota > Viridiplantae > Streptophyta > Magnoliopsida > Sapindales > Rutaceae > Zanthoxylum > Zanthoxylum bungeanum. The sequence continues at coordinate 54,592 of SKCR01032023.1, forward strand.
ATTGGTAGTATGACTATGTGTCTATGGAAGTCCAAATCAGGGTAGGTGTATTTGGTCTTAACCTGAGACTTGCACCGCTAATACTTGCGACAATCAATATACTTTGGTTTTGGTCGTCCATGGCTTTAACAGGTTCTGTGTACACCTCTTCTGGGTATATTGAGAATCGTAGTGTATTGGGTGTGATGTCAAGATGGAAGTATCACTCCAGTCATAGTGGAGATGATGATCACGTAGGATACGGAACTGGTGCTCTTTTATGATGCAGCTATCGGGATATTATGACTAGGTCATGTTTATCCGATAATGGAGACTAGTTACCAGAGATCCGATATGTGCTTTGTACGGGGCAGACACAATTCCAGCCCCAGGCCTAACACGTGACATCTGATGTTGGATCGAAATATGCAATACTACGTATACTACGTCTGATATAGATCACATATTCCAATAAGAATATTTCTGGAGAATTGGGTAGGCACGGTGCTTTGCTAAAAGCCAACCATGTCTTGTAAATAGGTAAAAACGTAGTACTAGGTACGTACGTGTTCGGATAGTCCGACGACCGGATTTACTGCCAACATATCCGGGGATCTCATGGATCGCTTCCCGAAGATTCACTGATGACGTATGACTCGTACTTTATTAATCTTGGATTAATTATAAGAGAGAGAAAATTAATCTGGGATTAATTACGGAGATATTTTATCTGGGATAAAATATTATATAAAGAGAGAGAATGATTAATTTGGAATTAATCGATAAAATAATATATTCGATATATTATAAGAAATTGGATTTCAACGCGGAATTAAAATTAGATTTTAATTCGGGCGAACTAGTTAATTTAGAATTAATTTGTTAGCGACGTGAATAGTAAATTTGCTTGGCATAATGTTTTAATTGAATTTGATTTAATTTCATCGTAACGGAAAATTCGTTAATTTGGAATTAGCAAACCCGAGCCCGGGAGTGTTTGCGGGCGCACTCGCATTTCGAATTTAAGTGCGGCCCATAAGTCACATCAATCGTCAAATCATTAGTCACTTTGATTGATGTGATGTCTAGTCACTTTGAGTGATGTGACAACTTGTCACTTGTGATTGATGGTGGTAGTTGGATGGCTTAAATGCCATTTACCAAATTTTGAATTTGATATATCATTTATTTGTTTTTGGAAAACAAAACCAACCTAACACAACTCACTTGCCCTTCTCTCTCTCCACTCTCGGTTTGGAACCAATTTCCCTCATCTCCCTCTCTCGGCTTTGGAAGCCAATTTTCTTCCCTCTTTGGTTTCTCTCAAAACCGAGAGCTAGAAGAAATAAGAAAGAAAATTTGTGTCAATTTTTCTTGTGCTAGCACACTAAAGGGTCATCCAAGGTGATAGGGAAACAACTTGTGAGCATGGAATCACAATACAAAGCTTGGAGCTTGGAGAATCCATGGAGGTGTTCACCAAATTTGAAGGACAACAAGGAGCAAAAACCGTGAGCTTCAAGGGAGCAAAAAGTTTTGTGTTCCTCGCATCGCATAACCGATCAATGTAAGTATGATTTCGCCGTACTTCTTGATGTATTCATACATGTTTCTTGCTTGAAATCGATCTTGGGACTAACTAGAAACCCAACAATGGCATCTTGATTGTTGATTGTGGATTTAATTGGATTAAAACCGAATCGGACAAAGAAATCCCTACCATTGCCGTGACTAAGCATGTAAAATGATGTGATTTTTTAATTCAAATGTGTTGGACATATTTTGATGATAATGAGCATAATTAATTGAGTGAATTAGTATTTTGGAAATGTTAATTTGGTTAATTAATTATGGCATACACTTTGGTTAATTAATTATGAAATTTGGAATTTTGGAATTAAATTAATTGGGCTTATTTTGGAATTGGGCTTGTAAAAGTTTTAATTGGGCTTAATGGGCTTGGTTGGGCCAAGTTTGGTTTAGGCTGATTGGTTGGATTCAATTTGGCCCAAACCATATCCATAAAGTCCAATTATGACTTAATGGAACTTTAATTTTAATTGGGTCTAATGGGCCTAAATTGGTTTCTTGGCAAATAAGGGTGATTTCTTAAATGGGCTTTGTTATTTGGGTTTGACCCATATTGACCAAAAGTCCAAGCCTTAGAAATTAATTGAAAGCCCATTGGACTTTAATTAAATTAACATCGGATGTTAATCGGGCTTTGAGACCCATAACGATTAGATTTAGAATCTAAGTCGTAAATGCACATTAAAAGGTGTAAATATTTAATTTGGAATTAAATATAGAATTAGTATTAAATAAAAATTAAATTAGATTTAATGTTGTAGTTTAATATAATTCGTGAATTCGTACTTTGAGTACTTATTCGTAAAACGAGTCGGACTCGCGCAAAATCAAATCGTTGTTTGAACATTGGATGGTCATTAATTATCAGATTAATTAATTGGATTAGATTGATTGATAACATGCTTGTGTGAATACATGGATGCGATGTATGAATAATGCATATCGGATGGATATTAGATGGGTGAGGGCAATTTTTGAAATTGTTGTAATAAATTTAGAATTTATGAAATTGGACCTGCGAGTCCAGCCTATTACCTCTTGACTCTGTGTATTTCTCTTCTCACCTATTCCCCTCAATGTAAATGAGGTTTCTTTAGAAGTGTTATGTTATCGGGTAGAAGTAATACTTGTGCTAGCGGGAGAGAGGAAATGGAGAGATTTGTTCTAGGAACAATGTGTTAAGTATCCATCTGCATATCATTATTATATTTATTTATACGCGTCTTATTATGCTTTTAGAATGCATGCTTAAGGGTGTATGATGATGAGACCTTAACAAAGATAATTAATTGGTTACCAATTACGCGAAAAACCCTCACAAAATATTAAGCATTTTTCATTCCATTGAGTGATTCTTACTCAAGATCCAAGACTGGCACTGGTTTGTTGGCCAAAGTCAAGACCTTTGTCCGTCGCGAATGTGTTTGAATCATAAAGGCTTTGTTCCATATCGGTGTCTTGTCCAAGTTGTGATTTGTTGGCCAAAGTCAAGATCACTTCTTGTCCATCGACATCGATTACGAAGCTTTCCATGGTCAATGGGTTCCGCTTAACTGGGATTACTAAGTTTGTTGTGCCAAAGCCAAGGCTTAGTTGATTCAGAGGAAAAAGGTTAGGCAATATATTGGATATTTGCATATATAAGATATATGTTTCGAACTTGGATGTCCACCTACTGGATCTAGGAATTGGATGGGATCCAATTGATCTTAGAGATCTACCTAGTTAATTATCATACAATTTGTTGGCCAAAGTCAAGATTGTGTGTTATTTAACGGGATCCTAGCCCACTATGAAACAAGGTTTCCCGAGTACTCCACAGAGGGTTAGAGGCTCGCCGAAAATAGTGGGAGGCAAATATTAAATTTGCAATATTCGTTTAGTTACTTGCCATACGCGCTCATTTCAAATTTTTCGTCAATATAAATTAATATTTTACTTGGACTAATATTTAATCGTTGTTTTAAATAAAACAGTTGGAATGTATTCAAACTATTTCAATTAATAGTTGATTTTATAATTGGATTATAGTAATCAATATAATTGAATTTAATCAATTAAATTATAATTGATTATATAGTTTGACTATAGTAATCATTATAATGAATAGTACCTAAAATCGTTGATTCGATAGTTGGACTATTGGAATCGAGATAAATGAAATATTAGTGTTTAAAATATAAACCTGGGTGAAAATATTTGAATGACTTTAATTTTCAAATTGGGAATAAAATATCAGGATAATCCTAGAGACCGAGAAGTTACTTTATTTGATAGAGTGACGTCTCGAGCGTAAGCCCAGAGTTGAGCAAATAATAGAACATGATATTTGGAATATTCATGTGATGATAACTTTTGTGCTTAATCCATTATGCTTGCCGCAAAGACTCATTAATTTCTTAATCAGAACTAAGGATTAGATCAGTATAGTATGATCTTGAAATTGAAGGATCTTCATAGATCTATCCTTAGATCTTAGAAGTACAAATTGCAATAGAAAACTCTTGGAGAGTTAATGGCTATTCTCAAGGAGACAAAGCCGAAGTTTGCAACAAGGCAAGAAGCGCAAGGCGCATCTTACTTCGACATTCCGGAAGGCCAAGGCTTCGCTAAAGGCTTCTGGGGTGTGAAAAATGGCAAAGGCAAAATCATTTCTTGGAAATGATATTTCCCATAATATAGTCGGTGAAAGCTTGGCTTTCATGAAAATTCTTCGTAGAATTCTGGGAAAAACAACCTTTATTCTAGGAATAAAGATCTACTGGATAGATTTAAAGGTTGTTGGCACTCTCTGAGAACTCGTACATTGAAATAAATGTACGCGACCTGGTGTCTCATACACTTTGAGCATATGGAGTCACAATCAGGCCAATCCAAGTGATAGTCACTAGATTGATGTGAAGAACATCCTTTAGTATCTTAGATGAACTAAAGATGCTTTCTTATACTATGGAGAATGAGAACTTGAAGTGACTGGGTTCACTGCTGCAAGTTTCCTAACAGATAAAAATGACTATAAGTCGTAATAAAGGTACTATATAGTTTGAATAACGGAACAGTGAGCTGGAAATCTTCCAAGCAAGATACTGTTGCCGAATGAACAACACAAGAGGGTTATTGCTGCAGCTGAGGCAGCAATAGAAGCCTTTTGGATCGATAATAATCCTAATAAGATTAGGAGTAGTTCTGTTAGCAGCTGAGCTAGGCTACAACACAGGCTAAAGAATTAATGGTCTCATCAATGATCCAGATATATACTTCAATTATACATCTGATTCGTTCGGATCATGCATCGTGGCGATGTGATGATCGAATAAATCGCATCAGATGATAACCTTGCAAATCCGCTGACAAAAGCATTTCCTCAGCAGAAATTTGAGCGAACCGTACATAGTTCAGGTGTAGGACACTTGAGTGATTGGCTATAGGACAAGTGGGAGATTGTTGGACAATTATGACCCATAGCATCACTATTTGTACAGATCATGGTGTTGTTGTACAAATTAACTATTTGACAAAGGAAATTGCTATTTTATCATTTGTAATTAGATTACCAAGATGTATAAATGATGGAAGGTCCTTATGATTAGTTCCGGATTGAGATGATATGAGACAGTATCAATCCACGAAGGTTTAATCAATAAATATCCCTAGTCGTAGTATTACCGAGATTGGACATCGATAATGCGGAATAAGATAGTATTACACTTGTGCGCGTTGTGGGAGCATAACGACATAGTTCTCATATATTTGGGTATAGGATACTCATGCAGGTGTAATAGGAGGTTGTGTTTACCGATGGTACGGAAACAACTTCGCTCTGGATAGACCCCTCGGAATTCCATTGGTAGTATGACTACGTGTCTATGGAAGTCCGAATCAGGGTAGGTGTATTTGGTCTTACCCTGAGACTTGCACCGCTAATACTTGCGATAATCAATATACTTTGGTTTTGGTCGTCCAGGGCTTTAACAGGTTCTGTGTACGCCTCTTCTGGGTATATTGAGAATCGTAGTGTATTGGGTGTGATGTCAAGATGGAAGTATCACTCCAATCATAGTGGAGATGATGATCACGTATGATACAGAAATGGTGCTCTTATGTACTGCAGTCATCGAGATAATATGACTAGGTCATGATTCTTTGATAATAGAGACTAGTTACCAGAGATCCGATATGTGCTTCGTATGGGGCAGACACAATTCCAGCCCAAGGCCTAGCACGTGACATCTAATGCTGGATCGAAATACGCAATACTACGTATACTACGCCTGATATAGATCACATATTCCAGTAAGAATATTTCTGGAGAATTGGGTAGGCACGGTGCTTTGCTAGAAGCCAACCATGTCTTGTAAATCGATAAAAATGTAGTACTAGGTACGTACGTGTTCGGATAGTCCGACGACCGGATTTACTGCCAACATATCTGGGGATCTCATGGGTCGCTTCCCGAAGATTCACCGATGACGTATGACTCGCACTTTATTAATCTGGGATTAATTATAAGAGAGAGAAAATTAATCTGGGATTAATTACGGAGATATTTTATCTGGGATAAAATATTTTATAAAGAGAGAGAACGATTAATTTGAAATTAATCGATAAAATAATATATTCGATATATTATAAGAAATTGGATTTCAACGCGGAATTAAAATTAGATTTTAATTCGGGCGAACGAGTTAATTTAGAATTAATTCGTTAGCGACGTGAATAGTAATTTTGCTAGGCATAATTTTTTAATTGAATTTGATTTAATTTCATCGTAACAGAAAATTCGTTAATTTGGAATTAGCGAACCCGAGCCCGGGAGTGTTTGCGAGCGCACTCGCATTTCGAATTCAAGTGCGGCCCACAAGTCACATCAAGCGTCAAATCATTAGTCACTTTGATTGATGTGATGTCTAGTCACTTAGAGTGATGTGACAACTTGTCACTTGTGATTGATGGTGGTAGTTGGATGGCTTAAATGCCATTTACCAAATTTTGAATTTGATATATCATTTATTTGCTTTTGGAAAACAAAACCAACCTAACACAACTCATTTGCCCTTCTCTCTCTCCACTCTCGGTTTGGAACCAATTTCCCTCCTCTCACTCTCTCAGCTTTGGAAGCCAATTTTCTTCCCTCTTTGGTTTCTCTCAAAACGAGAGCTAGAAGAAATAAGAAAGAAAATTTGTGGCAATTTTTCTTGTGCTAGCACACTAACATCCAAGGTGATAGGGAAACCAACTTGTGAGCATGGAATCACAATACAAAGCTTGGAGCTTGGAGAATCCATGGAGGTGTTGACCGAATTTGGAGGACAACAAGGAGCAAAAACTGTGAGCTTAAAGGGAGCAAAAGGTTTTGTGTTCCTCGCATCGCATAACCGATCAATGTAAGTATGATTCCGCCGTACTTCTTGATGTATTCATACATGTTTCTTGCTTGAAATCGATCTTGGGAATAACTAGAAACCCAACAAGATGGCCATCATCGAACGTTGAAATGTGGCAGGAGCATTACATAATCTAAATGGCATCCTGTGGAAAGCAAAAGTACCATACGGACATGTAAAATTGGTTTTCTCCTGATCTTTTAGGGCGATGGCAATCTGATTGTACCCCGAGTATCCGTCCAGAAAATAATAGAACTAATGTCTCACCAATTTGTCTAGCATCTGGTCAAAGAATGGTAACCGGAAATGATATTTCCTTGTTCCTTTTATTTGGCTTCTTGTAGTCCATCCATACTCTTCATCCAATCATTGTTCTTGTTGGAATCAGCTCGTTCTTTTCATTTGTGACTGTAGTTATTCCTTTTTTCTTTGGCACACATTGCATAGGACTCACCCAAGTGATGTAAGCGATGGGGTAGATGATGTCGACATCTAACCATTTGATAATTTCTTTCTTCACGACCTCCATTCATGATTGGATTTAGTCTCCTTTGATGCTCCACTGTGGCTATATACTCATCGTTCATCAGAATTTTATGCATGAAAAATGATGGACTAATGCCTCGAATGTCTGGCTTTCTTGTGTTCTCGTAACACTCTCAGCAACTTATCTTTCTGCTTCAATGTTAGCGACGAAGAAATAATCACTGGTAAATCAGAATAGTTTCCTAAAAATGTATACCTGAGATGACTCAGAAGTAGCTTAAGTTCCAGCTGCGGTGGTTCTTCAATCGAGGGCTTTATTCGCTCTTTTTTTGGTAATTCCAAACTTTCCACATGTGGTGTCGATTTGAAGCGAAATGATCTGTCAAGATAGTTGATACATTCCAGAATTTCATCATCTAGCTCGTTGTCAGTCATATTGGTAATGCAAGCTTCAAGTTTATCCGTGGAAAGTTGCATTGCATCAGTATCCCGGATGATACTATCTAAAACATCAATTCTGAAACATTCCTCCTCCTTTTCATCACTTGGGAATTTCATGGCTTTGAAAATATTGAATGTAACTTCCATGTCCTACACTTTCATGGTTAGTTCTCCTTTTTATACATCAATAACAGTTTGACCTGTAGCCAAGAATAGTCTCCCGATGATGATGAGTACATACTTGTCTTATTCCATGTCAAAGATAATGAAATCTATAGGGAAAATGAATTTGTCGACTTTAACCAATACATCTTCCACTACACCTCTCGGAAATGTGAGCGATCTATCAACAAGCTGTAGAGTAACTGAGGTGGGCATTCCTTCTCCAATGGTGTCACCTAAATCATATAAAGCCTTACCGAAGTAATGTTCTCCTATGGTGCAATGGATGGTGAAACTGCCAGGAACTTTCAACTATAGGCGAAGCTTCCTCTGAATTATAGCGCTGCATCTTCTGTCAATGCTAATGTTTCGTAATCTCCCAATCTTTGCTTTCGTGACAAAGTACCTTTCATGAATTTGACAAAGCTGGGCATTTGTTCCAACGCTTCTGTAAATTGAATGTTGATATGTAGCTTTTTAAAGATCTCCAAGAATCGAGCAAATTGCTTGTCTAGTTTGCTTTTCTGGAGACGCTGTGGAAAAGGTGGAGGTGGAGTGAATTTTTCTCGATCATTTTCTTTTACCTCTTTTTCCTCCATTTATGGTTCTGCTTCATGCTTTCTTTTGGAACTTCTTCAGTGGATGCTTTGATTCCAACATCTTTGTTGATTTCAGTATCGCTTTTCAAAGTAATGACTTGACATTGTTCCTTCCCTCGGTTCATTGGATTTGGTTCTGTGTTGCTAGGAATGGTACCTTGCGGTCTGTAACTTTGAGCATTGGCCAGTTGTCCCAATTATTCTCCAGTGTTTTCAAAGATGTTGCTTGACTTTGAATTAATGCTACATGGGATTGAAACATAACATCATATTTGGCTCCTTGAGAGTCGTATTTTGCTTCTAGCTTTTTGAACATCTCTGCAAGCATATCTTTTATTTTTGGCTTCTTTTCATATTCATGGCCCTTGTTTTGCTGTTGGAATCCTTGTGGTGGATTATTCCTTTACCTTGAATTGTTGTTCCATGCGAAATTGGGATGATTCCTCCACCCTGGGTTGTAGGTATTGGAATATGGATTGTTCCATTGTTTGTTGAAATTATTGACATAATTCATTGTCTCATCATATTGGTTGTAAGATTCTGACTCTAGTGCTCATCCATATGGTGAACTTGTGGATCCAGCATTAACCTTTATGTTAAGAGTTTCCAGATTTTTGCAAATCAAATCCAGTTTGGCATTGATTACTGTGTTGGCTCCAACTTCATAAATTCAAGTAATTCGTTGGATCATGCTCCTTTCTGCTGGCCATAAAGAATTTTTATTGGCCATTTCTTCAATTAGGTCACATGTCTAATCTTCTCTTTTTTTCCATTAAAGCTCATCCCACCACCACCAGCATCTTGTGGTTCTCATTAATCCAGAAAGTCCATTATAGAAGGTTTGGACTTGTAGCCACTTTTTAATCTCATAGTGAAGATATTTTTTGAACAAATCCTTGTATCGTTTGTTAGGGATATGCCCTATACCCAACTTGTGGATGGGCTATATGTACATGTATTTGTAATATTTTCATTAATTAATCAAATGGAAATCTTTATTATATGTGTCTTACATAACTTATATGAATCATCAACATTGTAATAAAGCCATTGGAGTAATAAGACGATGGCTTCCACGCCTTATGAGAATTATTACTCTTAAATGTTCCTAGTCATAGTTTTGTGAATAATCTGGGCGTTCACATAGCGGAGAGACTAGCATGATGATATGATCCGCCCTTAAGTGGGGTAGCCAATCTCATAAGCTACTAGCGGAGATCCGTCCGCTTGGTGTATCACATGGATGCATGAGTTGCTCGTGTACATCGAACTGACCGCCGAAAGTTTTCATATGGAGTGTTTATCCCATGTGTCTGTGAGAACTTTCATGTATCAATTATATGACTAGTCCTTTGACTTGAGGTCTTTACAATCTTATGTGTAGATCAAATAACTTTGACATTCTCCTTCCCTGTTTCAAAAGATCCGGTCATAAGGGTATGATTGGGTCATTTGTTGAAACACATGAAGTTTGTAAAGATACAACAGAGAATCGCCACTCTCTCGGATAATATTTTCTTATAAGAGTAGTATTCCAGTTCGCGAGTTGATATGTGTGATCTGTGCTTGAGACTGTGGCCACATCGGAAGAATCATGTGAGATTCTTGGGTTAGCACGATTCATGACACTATCAACATCATACCTTTGACCATATGGGTAGACACATTCTGTACCCTAGGTCAATATGTGGGGATACAGTGAGGCGAGGGACCGTATCATATGTAAATCGCATACAGAATGGGTATATATATCTTTCCTTCTCATTTGGGGGCCTTGTCATTTTGCTAGATTTCAACCTTGGTCATTGAAATCGAATGACCATCTGATCGGAGGATAATTTATGTTCGATTAAATTATCATGATTCATTTCATGTCCAACTTGAGGGAAACCCAAAAGGTCACACACAACAAAGTCGAAATCAATGGTTAACAGTGCATAGTACAAATATAACAGCATATATGATTGCTGTAGGAATTGTTCATAAATGGTTCAATGTGTTTTATTTTTGAACAGATCATTTATGAGGTTCTATAGTGGCTTAAGGATTGGTGAATGATGATAGGGGCACTTTGGGAATTGGAATTTTAAAAAAAAATACTATTCACGTGAATAGTAAAAAAAATTTATTTGTTTTGAATTCCAATTCGGCCCAAACTCTTATTAGGATTTTCAAATCTCATTAAACCACTAAATTAAGATTCAATGGCTAAGATTAAATTTGCTTTTATCACACATCGGATTCTTAATTAATTTTGTTGTCTTTGGAGCACTATATAAACCCAAAGAATTCTTTACAAATTTGCTACACCAAAACCTTTCATATCTTGGGTTTATATAAGTGAGTAACTCTAAAGTTTAAGAGTAAGCCACTGATTTTGAGGATCCTTAAGTCTAATTGACTAGAGGAACCTCGAGTTAAAAGTTTTGAGGTATTTGCCTAGGCTAGCACCAAGGGCAAAATACCCGTGCACTCAAGGCGTAGTCTTGCCGTTGAGTTTTGGCTTTGGTGTGTGCATCTTTGGAGGCCACACACTTGGGTGGCTCTTTGGAACGTGGAATAGCTTGCTGAGTTCGAGAAAAGCTTGTAGATTGGATGGAGGACTGAAGGAGTCTTCGGTTCAAGTAAGTCTTTTTCTTTATTTATTTTAATTAGAGTTCTTATGATAGTTAGCATGTTTAGGTTTATGTTCTTTGCATGTTTTATGAGTTTTATGCTTAGAATATATTATAACATGCCTATGCTTGTAGAATAATCAAAACAAATGGGTCTTGGGCAAAGGGAAAGCGACATAATAATTTTTATTTTCCGCTGCGCACTCGTGGCCGCTTCCATACAGTCGGCTACCCCACTTAAGGGCGGATCATATCATCCTGCTAGTCTCTCCGCTTTGTGAACGCCCGGATTATTCACAAAACTATGACTATGAACATTTAAGAGTAATGATTCTCATAAGGCGTGGAAGCCATCGTCTTATTACTCCAATGGCTTTATTACAGTGTTGATCATTCATATAAGTTATATAAGACACGTATAATAAAGATTGACATTTTATTAATTAATGAAAATATTACAAATACATGTACATATAGCCCATCCACAAGTTGGGTATAGGGCATATCCTTAACATCGTTCCCAAGCTTCACAGAGGGATTCCGAGTTATGTTGCACAAAGGATGTAATGTCATTCCTCAGCTTTGCAGTTCTGGCTAGATGAAAGTATTTTGCAAGGAAATTGGGGGCTAGAGTGTTCCAAGTTGTGATGGAACCTGCTAGTAGTTAATGTAGCCAAGCCTTAGCTCTTTCTTTCAAAAATTATGGAAAAACACGCAGTCTCATTGCTTATTCAGTTGCTCGGTTGCAGTTGAAAGTGCCGCAAACTTCCAAGAAGTTGCTGATATGGGCATTAGGATCTTCAATTGTATTCCCTCAAACTGAACTGACTGCTGTATCATTTGAATGCGTGTCTTGATGTCAGACGCATTTGCTGGTAAGGGAGGAAGTACAATGCATGAAATAAAGCTGTCAACCACTGGAATAGTTCTATCTCGAATGGGAATTGGTGGTGTAACTTTCAATGGTTCAGATTCCATATTGATCCGTGCTTCTTGGCCTTCTCGTCTTTCCCTTCTCAACTGTCTGATGGTTCTTTCAATCTCTAGGTCAAGCAGATGAATTTCAAAGTTTCTGGTTCTTCTCATGTAGTGTCTGAGAACCTGAAACATAAGAAAATAGAAATAATAAGTAAAAAGAAATTAGACACCGGTAAAGGTATCTAACTCCAAAATTAATAGTAAAAGATAAATAAGTTTGCGGCAACGGTGCCAAAAACTTGATCTGTAAAATCACTCACGTAACGCAAGCGTACGTATCGCTCAAGTAGTATAAAATGTATCGATCCCATGAGGACTTAATACCTAAGCTATTAATTTATGAAGCCAAATGTTTACGAGTATCTAATAGATTGGTTGTTTGATTGATTGGTGATTTTAAACTAAAACAAGTAAATAAAATAGTGTGAATGTAAGTGAAAGGAAAAATCAATATTAAACTATCCAGGGTTGTGAATTCTTCCAATATCTTTTAAAGATGAATTGGTTATCTCATGTTTGTGCAATATAACGGTTTATTAATCTGGAACATGAAATTATGCAAAAGCATCTGTCGATAGTCAGATGCAAACACCCAAATAATCCAATTAATCATATGTCTATGTTAACCAAGTTACCTGAATTCATTAAGAATAAGTTCAAGTTGTGGCTACCCCCGTCCGACAGGTATATTTCTATCATTTAAGTAAATCTATTAAGGGGTATCTAATCCATAAGGGAGATCGTGGGCTATTAAGTATAAGGCTAAAACCTAAAATTCATTCGTCAAGTTCATTTTAAGTTTACCATATCAATCTTATTAATGGCCAGTTAACAAGAAGCATTAAGCTTAAGACTTAATAAATAAACCTTTATATTACCCAAGACACAAAATAACCCCTTATAAACCGGTGATATTAGAATTCATCACAACCTAGATAACGGGTTTAGTTACGACACATATATATGACTATTAAAAGCTTAAATAAAGTAAATGACATAAAGTAAAGCTTGGAAATTAAAAAAGGTAAATAAAGTAATAAAGAAAATATGGGGTTAGAGGATCCACTTTTATTCCATCTATTTTTGATATCTCCCTTTATTATAATATATAAACTTTGCATGACATTATCAACCGACCATATTGGCGATATCCAGATTAAGTCAAGTTTATGATTAATTCCAACCGACCATAAATGCGGTATCCAATTTAGTCAGGTTAAAATCAATTTAATTAAGTCCAACCGATCATAAAGGCGGTATCCTTTTAAGTCAGGTTTTAAATAGTTTATATATTATAATTAAGGGAGATTAATCTAAATATTAGTAATAAAAGCTTAACCTTTCACCCCAGCAGAGTGGAGTTACCTCCTCACACTGAAAAGTAAAATAAAGACTGAAAAGTAAAATAAAGAAAGAATTATTGCTTAAAATAAAAAAATAAATACAGAAAGCTGTAAATAAACAAATAAGATACAATCTTCTTAGTGTTCTTTAGGAAATCCTCAGAAGAATGTATGAATTTCCTTCTGATTTCAGCTTCAATTTATAGGTAAAATTCTGCCTCGCGCATCGCGACGTAAACTACTTGCACGTCGCAACGCGCCGGTGATTCAATAGGATCTTGACACGTGGCTTTTGGAAAAATATTTGGCCTGGCGTCGCGACGCATAAAGTTGAGCGCGTCTCAACACAGACGTAAGCAATAATGTGTATTGTCGGTAGTAAGGGATGATGACACGTGGCCGGTGCACGTTAGCAAGATTATTGTGATGTTGACACGTGACATGTGCATGTTAGCGATCGCTATGCATAAGTGTTACGCGTCGCGATGCAGAATTTCAATTTTGCTATTTTTCATCCGATTTTCGCCGTTTAAGTCCTGATTTGATTCCAGTGAGTCCTGTTATTTTATTTATCTACAAAATAACACAAAACACATCAAAATATTAAGTAAAAGGGACAGTAAATATTGATATATTTACCGCTTATCTGTAATGATAGTTATGAGTTATATATAATATTACGAAAATGTTTGAATAAATCTAGGTACGTTCGGAGAGTTCGGGACCCTTCCATAATGTTTGCGGAAATTTTTCGGAAGATTTTCAAAAAATACGTAAACCGATGATTTAAGTGAATGAGTGGCTTAGAATAGTTTGTAATAATATTTTAAGAGTAATGGAACTGAAATCATTAAAATTGAACTTGATTTGGTTGTTCCGAAAAGATCCGAAATTTTATCGTAGTTAAGTCGAGAACTCCGATAAGTAACTCATGCGATGAGAAATTAAATTGGTGAATTCGTGTTATGAATATAAATATATATATATATATGATTGACATATTAGGTTAAAAAGATGATAGTTAAGGAATATTCTTGAGAATAAAGTTCGAGATTACATATGGTTAGAATATTCGACCACCACAGGTATTGATCTTTGTTATTGATATGATCTGAATTGAGATATGGGATGAACTTAATGTTTATGTGTATGTATGGATGAATGTAAGTGTATGAATCGGTAATGATATGTATACATGTATGTAAATGTATGTGTATGTATAAGTATATGTATAAGCACATGTATAAGTATAAGTACATGTATTCATATATGCATATGATGAGGAGATATATATATATATTTTGAGTATACAGAATCGGTAAATGGAATAAGTATGATATAAAAAAAGAATAAGCTAAGTTCTTCCGCAATGGATAAGTGTAATTGATTAGTTTATGTTTTAATGTTTTATTGTTTCCAGATAGAAATTTTGAACTCTGTATGTTTGATCGACAAGTGAAATATATGAGGATGGCAAAATTAAAGCATTTGAATTCGTAGTAACGTATATAGAAACGTATATGTGTATATCAGCAGTTGGATAATAACTAGAAGTGTATGATTGTATATGAGAAATAGTGTGATGAGTTTGTGTTACGTGATACACATGTATGTTTGTTTGATTGATTGATAATTTTATAGTGTAGTAGCCAAGCTGATTAGGAATCCGTTCGGAAGGCATTCATCTCATACCTATTCTAAAATAGGTAATTAGTCTTATACGAGCATTGTATGTGTAAGCCAGCTATATGTATGTATTGTTTGATGATGTGATCTTTGATGTATTGGTTGTTATGTGTGCTTCGTGGTTGGTTGCACGATGATTGTATGTATGTCTGAGTGTATGTATATGTATGATAGAACTCATAACATATATGTATAGTGTATGCTTATTTGAAATGAATAACTGATTTGAAAATCGATGTGAATATCAGATGTTATAAAGCGTGTTTGCTAAGTTGTATTTGTATGTATGTATATATGTAGTAATTCTGAAATTGTATTTGAATTTATATAAGAGAAGTGTGCTACAGTATGTGTGAATGCATATGACCTGTGGGTGTTAAGCTATTGTAAGGTTATCGTGGTTAAAGAATGTTAAAGAAAGATTGTTTTGGTATTAAAGATCGTTTGTAACCTAATTGAAGAAAGTTTGTTAGATTTATCGAGTTGATGATATTTCAAAGATGTTTACTTATGATAAGCATAAATATGTGACTACATGCTTCATGTGATTGAAATGGTTTCGAAGTGAAATGGCGTACTTTTTTATTTCAAATTCATGCTTTGTGTGCTTTGAATGTCTGGCCATTACATTGACAACTTGTAAATTATAAATATGAAAATTTGACATGGGTAAAGTATAAAGGATAATAGAAAAACTGATCATTCTAAATTCGTAATAACTCGGTAATTCTGAAAAACTTCTAATGTGATTGACTTGTATGTTCTGTTTGTAGTACTAGCATGGTTACTTACTGAGTTTTATAACTCACACTAAACTAGTTTGCTAGTTTTTTAGGTTGGCTTCCAGATTGGTCAACCATGACAGCTTTGGAAGTCATGCTCGAGACTCGGATCACCCAAACGCTGTCACCCTCGCGAGTGTCTTGGGAAAAGTTTTAGAAGTTAGAGTCTATTATTAATATTTTATTTATCGTGCTGAGCACACTGCTTATATATATTAAGTAAATATTTTGATTGCTTATGACGTTGTGGGCACGGAGCCCTTGAGTGTTGATAGATTAGGTGGATGTGTTTTGTGTGGACCTGACGTCTTTTTGATATATGATGTCTATTTCGGGTTTCATTTTGATGCTGGATTTTATTCCAGGTTGTCAAGTTTTAGGATATATCATGCTCGATTTTCTGTAAATTTATAGGCTTATGGAGATGGGTCAATCATGTCTCCTGCCGATAACAACTTGCCTTTGATGGGGTGCTACATAAAACCCCGCATCTTTGAGATCCTTCTTTCCAGCAACAATGTAATACCTCAAACAATCATCGAGCCGACGATCATTCTTCCCATAAATATAAACCTCGGAACTAAATACCCGGACCTGACCACCGAAACGGGTCGGAAACTTACTATCATCGAACTGATCAATCATAGTGATCCCACTTTCACCATCCAACAACTGGTTATAGTAAGCATCGACATCATTGTCAAACAATGATCTGCATTATAACTTTTCCAGGTGAATAATTATAATTTTTCAAGTGTTTATATATGTAGGGATGACAGTTATATATGAAAAGATCTGAAAAAATATGGATCTGCATTCAAGAAATACGAATTGAGATATAAATTTCTAAGATATGCACAAATTCATATCCAAATTCGTTAGACTAATGTACTCATGCAGTGTAAATGAATGAGAAAAATATAATTTTGATTATAAAAATGACAAAAAAATAGTTGTCTTACAAAATATGGAGATGCAAATATACATCGATCCGGATTTAGATCTGCATTACATTTTGTGGATCCGGATGGGTTATTATCTGTGCGGATTTTCAAATATCCAAATCAGTAAAAAAATCCAAATTTTGTAATTTTAAAAAATTTAAGTTCTTTAATTTAAACAAAAAAAATTAAAATAACATAACATTCATAATTAAGTAATATTCATTGAACTTCCAAAACAACATTTGCAATTCACAATCCATCCAAAATAATCTAAGTACAAAAATTGTTCACTTTTTCACCCGAAGTATAAAGAATGTTCACTTTCCCACCCTGACATGATCAAATGATCGAAATATTATTATGATTCAGTCAGTAAAAATCTAACAATGTTAACGTGTGGGTGGAAAATTGAACATTTTTTGAATTTCGAGTGGAAAATTAAATAATTAAAATTTTTTTGCGTAAGACTGAACTTTAA
This sequence comes from Zanthoxylum bungeanum, assembly GCA_019454045.1. NCBI lineage: Eukaryota > Viridiplantae > Streptophyta > Magnoliopsida > Sapindales > Rutaceae > Zanthoxylum > Zanthoxylum bungeanum. Next base: position 72,059 of record SKCR01032023.1, read on the forward strand.
TAATTCTTTAGATTGGAAAATGATAATTTTCCAAAATATATTCATGATTTGTAATGTTTGAGACTCACTAGGAGACAGACATTTTGAGTGGTCAACAATTTGAAATCACGCGAGGATCAAATTCACACCACGGCGATCCATTTAGCCTATTTAAAATAAATAAATAAATAAAAATTTGGCACTATGAAACAATGAATAATATTTTCTTATATTGATTACTTTTAATATAATTTAAAAAATATTTCAGAATGACCATACAAACAAAATTATTTACTATGTAATGGTGGAAGTTGGTTGTTAAATATTTATAGAAAAATATATTTATTTATTATTCAATTATTTCATGTGTCAAAATTTTTTCTAATCAGATGAACAAAGTCCAAATTTAATTTTTTTGGTAATCAGGATATTTAAAATAACTTACGCGTACTTCAACTATTCTTTATGACATGTGCCTTTAAAAGTTTCTCAGTATAAATCAGGATAAGTTGCTGGTTTATTACACCATGGGCATGGCCCCAAGGAAAATGCATCTAATGAGATCCAAACTTTAAACTTGAGAATGAGCAAACCACTCAGCCCAAAGTATTTACCACTGAGGCAACCCCTAGGATTCCAAATTTAATTTTCTATCTCTTTATTTCCTCTAAAATTCGTATTCAAGTGATAAATTAAATAAGCTGTCACATCCCAGTAAATCCAGGACGTGACCAATAGGAGACAGTGAAATCATCTCTCTGAGCCTCTAACTTGTACTTGCATAACGTGTCATGATTCGTAACTTAACTATTTATTCTGAATGAATGCATGTCTGCTATACAATGCACTCATGTATACTATACAATGCACATGAATTACATGAAAACATACTTTATACGCCATGCTATATACATGCATACATAACTCGGCCTCGTGGACTTACTTAGTAAATATAAATGTGTGGATCCCTGACAATGTGAACCTAGAAACCGATCCTAATAACTGCGGTTTGTGTTAATCCTCTCCAAAGTTTGTCCACTGCATGCATGAAATCCTGCAACACAAAACTGAAAATGGAGAAGTAAGTCGTATGAATGACCTAGTGAGTGAATGCTGGAAATAAAACGTTTAATAACATAACATAATATAATATAATATTTCATATGTCAATGAAATTACTTCAAACCTTATTCATGGAGCATAAGTAAATCGAGTACCTTGAATAGTAAATCGTATACATGCATAAAATTCTAACATGAACTGAACATATGTAACATGACTTGAGAATTAATTCATGATAACGTGACTATAATCTGTAAGCATGAGAAATGAAAATGAACATATCATTGTTGGGTTTTCTAGGTCAAACCAAGATCAAATAAGCATATGAAATTGTGTGAATACGCAAAGAAGATAGCGGAAAATACTTACAATGCTCGGTTGGATGTAGAAGAGAAGTTCAAAACTTTGCCTCCATGGTTGTTGCTCCAAGCTTTCTTTGATGTATGTTGTGCTTCCAAGCTTCCAATCTTTGAATCTTGAATTCCAAACTCATGGGAAAGGTTTCCCTATCACCTTTGTATAACTCTTTTAGTGTGCTAGCACTTGGAAATTTTGCAACAAAATTTCCTAGTTCTTCCTTGCAACTCTCGGTAATGAGAGCAAAAGAGAGGGAGAGTCTCACGGTGAAGGAGAAAAAGAAGGGAGTGAAGTGTGTTGTGTAATGTTTTGATTTTCCAAAATAAAAAATCTAATATCAAATCTTCCAAAGTTGGTAAAAGTCACTCAAGCATTTCACACTTGTGTGTTTTACACAAAATCAACTACCAACAACTTCCATCAACAAAAAGTGACAAAGTTGACTAGTGATGTGACTTGTGTGTGGGCCCCACTTGATTCAAAATCCGAGTGGGCCCGCAAACACATCCTGGGCTCGGGTTCACTAATTCCGAATTAATGAATTTTCCGTTGCGACGTAATTAAATCAAATTTAATTAAATAATTATGCCTAGTAAAATTACTATTCATGTCGCTCGCGAATTAATTCTAAATTAATTCGTTCAGCCGAATTAAAATCTAATTTTAATTCCGTGTCGAAATCTAATTTCGTTTAATATATCGAATATATTATTTTATCGATTAATTCCAAATTAATCGTTCTCTCTCTTTAAATAGTATTTTATCCCAGATAAAATCTCTCCGCAATTAATCCTAGATTAATTTTCTCTCTCATCTAATTAATCCCAGATTAATTATGTTCGAGTCATACGTCATCAGTGAATATTCGGGAAGCGACCCATGAGATCCCTGGATATGTTGGCAGTAAATCCGGTCATCGGAATATCCGAATACGTGCGTACCTAGTACCACGTTCTTACCGATTTACAAGACATGGTTTGCTTCTGGCAAAACACCGTGCCTACCCAATTCTCCAGAAATATTCTTTTAAGGAATATGTAATCTGTATCAGGCGTAGTATACGTAGTATTGCATATTGCGATCCAGTATCGGATGTCACATACAAGGCTTGGGGCTGGAATTGTGTCTGCCCCGTACGAAGCATATATCGGATCTCTGGTAACTAGTCTCTATAATCGGATAAACATGACCTAGTCATATTATCCCGATGATTGCAGTACTAAAGAGTACTAGTTTCGTATCATGCGTGATCATCATCTCCATATGACTGGAGTGATACTTCCATCTTGACATCACACCCAATACACTACGATTCTCAATATACCCAGAAGAGGCGTACACAGAACCTGTTAAAGCCCTGGACGACCAAAACCAAAGTATATTGATTGTCGCAAGTATTAGCGATGCAAGTCTCAGGTTAAGACCAAATACACCTACCATAATTCGGATTCCCATAAACACATAGTCATACTACCAATGGGATTCCGATGGGTCTATCCAGAGCGAAACTGTTTCCGTACCATCGGTAAACACAACCTCCTATCACACTTGCATAAGTATCCAATACTTAAATATATGAGAACTATGCAGTTATGCTCCCACAACGCGCACAAGTGCAATACTAGTCTATTCCGCATTATCGATGTCCAATCTCGATAATACTACTACTAGGGATATTTTAATGATTAAATCTTAGTGGATTAATACTGTCTCATATCTTATTAATCCGGAACTAATCATATGGACTTTTATCATTTATATATCCCGGTAATTCAATTACAAATGATAAAAGAGCAATTTCCTTTGTCACATAGTTAATTTGTACAACAACACCATGTTCTGTATATAGTGATGCTATGGGTCATAATTGTCCAACAATCATGACCCAAAAACTATGACATGGACTGAAAAAGTAAACATGACTGAAACTGTATACATAATAACATGACAATAAACTACAAAGATGGCTTGAAAACTGTAACATGTAAGCATAAACTGAAAACTATAAACATGAACTACAACTGTGAACCTGATAACATGATTTGACTGTAAAACCTGAACTATAAACATGACTGTAAACTGAAAACTTATGTTGAAATCTTGAATTGTCATCTGTAACGTGTAAACATGAACTAAAAACCAAATAATGTACTGAGAACAAAAACGTGGTTTGAAGACGTAAACATGAGCTAAAAACATAAGCTTCTAAATCCAAAACTTGTACTTAAAAACATATGCTGAAAAATAAATTATCATGAAAATCTCACTAGTATCATAATCAATGGGGCATGAAACTGTAGGGGTTTTAAGGGGCAAATCCGGGTAAACGCAGTGAAACGCGGAAAATCAAAATTTTCCAATTTCAATTATTTTTCTTGGGCAATTAAAATAAATTTTTTTATTCTAATTACTCAATACTTAAAAACAGATTTAAAATATTATTTTTTTACACAAGAAAACACATTTCTTCGTAATTACCGAATGACCCCTCATAGTTTGTATTTTGTTCATTTTGGTCCTCAATTTGTCAAATACAATTTTAAGTGATTTCAAATCAATCCCAAAATGATTTATACATGTCTAATACATCAAAATAAAATTTACAACACAAAACCACAAAAAATTCAAATTGCCGAGAAGTCCCTGAATTTTCCAAATTTTGTAATTTGGTCCAATCTTATTCAAAACAAGTCAAGATGAAATCCAATCATCACCAAATTTAATATACATCATATATACATCATTACACAACATATATATGAAAAGTCCTAAATTTGAAAATGGTTAAGAACCCTAATTTCACAAATTAGTCAAATTAACCAATTTACACCAAATTGAATGAATACAACACTTCAATTAATTCTCTACCATACCAAACAAGTCTCACCACTATAAAATAATACAAGAACAATTCTAGGTCATCAATGAGTGGCCTAACAACTCTAGAATGACAACATGATTATTAAATAATCAAAAGAAAGCTTATAAACTCATTTCAAGCTTACTTTGTTACTCATACATGCAAACATCTTTCAAACTAGTTCCCAACCATTCAATTACATGCTTAAAGAGTAGAGAAAATTCTAAGCAACACATGTTGAAGCCTAAAAATATAGAAATAATTTTCTATTTGAAAAGGATTATAAAAACTTACAAAATTCCCAACTTTGCTCAAGGTTTTTCTTTTTGTTCTTCAACTTTCTCTCAAACTTTTCTTTGTAATATTTTTGGTAACTTGAACTTATGAGACAAAAATGAAACAAAAATCTTATATATTTTCCCTACTTGGCCGAAACTAGAAGGAAAAATAAATATCAAGATATTTTCATTTTGTTTCAATTAATTAAATGGAAAATGATATACTTAACTTTTGGTATTTGATCATTAAAGCATTTAATGAAAACCAACAAGTGTTACTAATCATTTAATGCCATTTGCTAACTTTAATCATGATAAAAGATATTTGCAATTTAATTAATTTAACCATTTAACATTTAAATAATTAAATAATTAAATATAAATATCTTAAATATATGTATTATATTTACATTAAATAATCAAAATACATATATCAATGATATATGTCAAAAATCATAATTCGACATTTAATTAATGTGTATTTAATAAAATCAAATATTAAATATAAATACACATTAATTACGAAATGACCAAAAGATCCCAATTGCATGTATTTTCGTTTAACCGTTAAACGAATTATAAATAATCAGTATTATTCATAAAAGTTGCCCTAGTACTCTACGAGTATATTTCATTAGTGACTCTATAGGTTCAGGCATATCCGTCACGAAATCCAATTTCGTGTCCATAATCTACCCATTCGTAAATTATGACGAACATTGATAAACTTTCTGAACCATACAGGTCGAGGTCATTGCATACGTATAATCCATCTGTCACAAATATCCTAATTATTCCAAAGATATAGATATAAACGTCAAATCTATATAGATATAATCACGTCGACGTTTCTATTAGCAATCTCTTAATAACAATTAGAACTAACTTCTACAGTATACCACAGGCCCATGGATTTAACAGATTGCTAATTTCATATTGAATACCTATGCTCTGTACACAGAACTGACAAATCCTTTCTTGTCACACACAGGATATCCTGAGCATCAGTCCACACCCAACGAATAGGCGGAGGTCTGATATAAATAGATATGTGACGTGACTGCCATCAAAGTGTGGAGGATAACTCATATATCCACAGTGGTATCTCAAGTCAAAGAATCATTATGCTCACTCAACCCGAGAAGATTCTTATTAACGTTGGTGTACCATCCATTAAGAATCTTCGGTGAGTCATTCAATGTTTTTCGACTATAAACACCTACACGTCTATATGAGTCTCCAAGACTAATGGTTCATTGAGAAACCATTGGAATCCAAGATTCCAATATACGACATGTACCAGTCTCAACAAGTTTACTTTATTGACCAAGTAGTGTAAACCTTGACCATGAACAATCTAAGAATGACAACGTCATGATACAACTCAATGTCAGTTGTGACGCTTTTGCAAATATATCATAACTAATCATTCTAAAGACAATTACGTCTTTATCATATAAAAATAGATGTTATATAATAGAAACTATTTACAGGGAAATACATAAGAAAACTGGCGTTCCGAGCACCAATCCTAACAAATTCTCTCACTTGCTCAAATGCCAATAGCGATTGTATCTGATACCCATCGACTCCACATATTTATCAAATAACTTCGGGGGAATGGCCTTGGTAAGCGGGTCTACTACTTTATCTTCACTCGGTACCTTACACACGAAAATGTCTCATCGCGACACAATCTTTCAAATGATGTGGTACTTTCGTTTTACATGCTTCAGCTTCTAATGCGCCCTTGGTTCCTTTGCTTGCACAATGGTTCTAGTATTATCACAGTATAACGGAATCGGATTCTCGAGACTTGGGACTACTCCCAATTCCGTGATAAAGTTCCTAACCCATACAGCTTCCTTTGCAGCTTCAGAAGTTGTAATATATTCCGTCTCTGTGGTGGAATCAGCTGTTGACCCCTGTTTGGAACTCTTCCAATAAATTACATCTCCATTAAGGGTAAACACGAATCCTGATGTAGATTTTCTATCATCAGGATTCGATTGGAAATCAGAATCCGTATACCAATTAACTTGTAGTTCATTTCCTCCATATATAATCAACTTATTTGGTGGTCATTTCCTGGATTGGACTGAAATCTGCTGGTCACACTAACTGCGAAGCTGATATCGGATCTAGTACATAACATCGCATACATGATGCTGCCCAAACATGAAGCATAAGGCTGATTTGACATTCTAATCTTCTCATCTTCTGTTTGTGGACACATATTCTTTGAAAGATGTAAGCCATGTCTGAACGGTATGTTTGATGTCTTACAGTTACCAAAATTATATCTTTCTAAGATCTTATCTATGTACGTTGATTGGGATAACCCAATAAGCTTTCTTTCTCTATCTCTATAGAGTTTTATTCCCTAACACATAAGAAGCTTCACCCAGGTCCTTCATGGAGAAATTCTTACAGAGGTAAAATTTGACGCCTTGTATCATCCTGATATCATTCCCAATGATCATGATGTCATCAATATAGAGAATTATAAATACCACCATAATTCCACTGGCTTTGTTATACACGCATGATTCTTTTAAATTCTTGAGAAAACCAGGCAATTTGATTATCTCGTCGAATTGAAGATTCCAACTTCGTGAAGCTTGTTTAAGTCCATAAATGGACTTCTTAAGCTTACATACCATGCTCGAGTTCTCGCTGAATGGAAAACCCTACGGCTGTTCCATATAGATTCTTCATCAAGAAATCCATTTAGAAAAGCCGTTTTGACATCCATTTGCCAAATATCGTAATCATGGTAAGTTGCAATAGACAATAAAATCCTTGTAGACTTTAGCATCGCAACTGGCAAAAACGTTTCATCATAGTCAACACCAGGTTGCTGCAAGTAACCTTTAGCTATTAGTCGGGCCTTAAAGGTTTCAACCTTTTTGTCAGGCCTGCGCTTCCTTTTGTAAATCTATTTACAACCGACATAAATAATTCCTTCAGAAATCGGAACCAAGTTCCAAACTTGATTCTCATGCATTGAGTCTAACTCAGATTTCATGGCGTCTTGCCACTTCACGGAGTCAATGTCCAACATCAATTCTCTATAGGTAAAAGGGTAAGTCTCTTCAACTAAGAGAACATCGAGACTCTTTTCTTATATCAAATACAAGCGTTCAGGAGGACTAGATACACTTTGGGACCTACGGAGTGTGTGTGTTGAAGGTTATTCATCTTCTTGAACTTCAGGTTCCTCTGTTGGTTCGTTGATCTCACGTTGTACTTCATCAAGTTCAACTTGTCTATGATCACCACCTTCTGACAAAAATTATACCTCTAAAAATTTTGTGAAGTGAGCTACGAACACATTTCGATGCTTGGTATCATAGAAAAAATATCATTTCGTATTTGAATGATATCCAACAGACCTAAACTTTTGCCCTCGAGGCAAAAACTTATACTACTGAGCCATCCTGACGTATGCATGACAACCCCAAACCTTAACATAACTAAGATTCAGTTTCCTACTGGTCCATATCTCATACGGAGTCGTAGGAACAACTTTAGAAGGAATCTTATTCAAAATATGTGTGGCAGTTAAAAGAGCATAACCCCATAATTAATAAGGCAAATCTGTAAAACTCAACATAGGTCAGACCATATCCATAATGTCCGATTTCTCCTATTTGACACTCTATTATGTTGTGGAGTACTAGGAGGAATATATTGAGCGAGAATCCCATTCTCATTTAAATAATCAGTAAACTCTCCACTCATATTAACCGCCTCGATCAGATCGAATACATTTAATATATTGTCCAGTTTATTTTTCTATTTCGTTTCAGAATTCTTTGAACTTTTCAAAGGTTTCCGATTTATGTTTTATCAGATAAACATAACCGTACCGTGACACATGATCGGTAAAGGTAATGAAGTATGAAAAATCACCATGTGCAGTCTGACTCATAGGACCACATACATCAGAATATACGAGTTCCAATAAGTCAGTGGCTTGGTGTTCAACACCCGAAAATGAGGCTTTGGTCATTTTACCCAGAATATAAGATTCACAGGTTGGATAAGGTTCAATGGTGAGATCTTGTAACATCCCGGATTATTTTAGAATATCCGCGTAAATTTTATTTTCCACGTATGGGATCGCGTCGAACGCAAGGTCAATTTTAGTGAATAATGGGGACTTTTTCAAGAAATTAATTAGATAGACAATAATAATTAAAACTGGAGGGATTAAATTGAGATTAGCCACACAAGTAATAAATAAACTCTAGAATTATCTACACACCCACACGTGACACACACACACGCACACATTTAATTAGTTAACACACACACACGTTCTTAACACATACACACAGTCACGGGAGAACAGGGCAACAATGGAGGGAAAGAAATAAGGCAGAAAACGAGAGGAGCAGAGGAGAAAAAGGGTTAGGCCGAGAAGAAAGAAGGCCGAAGAACAGAAAGAATGGGAGCAGGCCGAAAGGAAAGAGAAGAAGCAAGATCGAAACAGAGAAAGAAAAAAAAATAGAAAGAAAGAAATCCAAAGAGAAAATTCGAGAGAGAAGAAATAATAGTGGAAGCCGAGAAAGAAGAAGAACAGGGAGATAGGACCGAGAGAGAGAGGAAGAAGTAATGGGTAAGTATACTATGCTATGAATTCCTTGATTTTGATGGATTTATAATTTGGGTTTTGAAATGAAAATTTGAATTGGGTAAACCAATGAATTAGAATCAGGTTTAAAGTGATTTAAATTAGGCATTTTAGTTAGAAAGTAGAAGAAATTTGCAGAATTATCAAGGAAACTCAGCGGCTGCTCAGTGAACCAGGTTGCTCTTTTACTCTCTTTCGGTTTTTTTTTTCCAAGTGTGGTTCAGCCTTTTGATTGAACATTGTTTTTGAACAAATGGAAAGCATTGATATTTACCAATTTGGCCATGGGAAAAGTGTTGATTTTGGATGGTGCAAATTTGGAAATTGTGTACTGTTTTATTGATACTAGTTTATGCTTTGTGATCCTTTTGTAAAACACAGCTCTGGGAATTAGTGCTTCCCCTTTGAAAGATAATATGCGATATTTTAATGTGATGATCCTTGGTCCATCCCAGTCTCCTTATGAAGGCAATTAGCTGGTTCTTTTAATTGCTGTACTTGGAAAATTTTCGCTTTATTTTTTTCCATGCTCTATTTGGAATAGTTGTGTTGATTGACTGTAGAGTGCAAACCTGTTTCTTGTTGTTTGCTAATTTTCTCTTGTGGGACTTTTGATTTGGGAATGTTTATTTTGTTAGAATGTTAGTGATTGACTGACTCTGTCCCAAATGTTATGCTTGATGGTTCAACAAGGGATATAAAGTTTTATGTGGAAGCTCTATTTGAAGTTATTGAAATTTAGGCAGTGCTTGTTTAGAGGAATGAACGTGAATTGGGAGATAATATGTCACATAAGAAAAAAAAGAGAAGTTGTTTTCTCATTTTCTAAGTTTTCTGTGAAGGACATGCTCTGTATCTTTTCTTTTGAAGAACCATATGGGTTTTGGTACTTTCATAAGGAGAATTCTGTTAGGTTTCTTTTCTCATTTTTTTTAAGTTTTGAACAAGCACTCTTATCTTTTAAAAGGTACATTAGACTGCATATGTCTATAACATTGTGACAATTTATAATGAAAGTGATCTTGCTTATCAATTTTTTTGTATTTTTCGAAATTTGTGAAGTATATGGACAATAGAGTTAGTATATAAATTATAAGGTGGTTAAAGATGAAAGTATGAATGAATAGAATACTTATATCATTAATTTGTAGGAATGCATGAATGAGTGTACATGATAGTATAAGAAATGCATATGCGTATTTATATGTTATGATTTTTTTAGAAGTTGAGTTAAAACTAAGAATGTTTTTGAAATTCAAAAAGGTTTTAAAGAAAAGTTTCAAACGTTTTTGAAAGAAAAGTATTTCAGGAAATATTTCTTACAGCTTTGAGATTTAAAGCATGGTTTTATGTTTTCCGGGGCATGAGGTAAAAACTCACCCCAGTATGTAACTTGAGATTCAGTTCGAATTGACGGATGCAGAGGTCCGTGTGCACACGTTGAGCAGGACTAGGGTTGACAGATCCCCGAAATCCTGGTTTCAGAGCTTGGGTGGTAGCATTGATCCGCACCCCCAGTTTTAGTGGTGGCTACACCCAGTTGAGTCCAGTGTTTAAAAAAACGTTTTGAGGCGCCGCCTCGAGGCGCCGAATCGCCGCCTTTGGGCGTCGGCGCGTCGAGGCGGCAGCCTAATACGCCCCAGCCGTTTTTGCCGCCATTCACTGCGTGAGGCGGCCGCCTCAGCCGCCTCGTTCCGACTCGGCGCGAGGCAGGCTGAGGCGGCCGCCTCACGTTCAGCCAATTTTTTGATAATATTATGTATCGAATTGTATTGTAAAAATAATGCAAATTATTATTATATTATTATTATTATTATTATTATATATGCATGATGAAGATTATTATACTCCATAGGATAGGAGTAATGAAAACTATTTAAAATTGTGTCATGATCTCAATTCTAAATTATTTTTTTATATAAATTATAAATTGTTAATATCATTAATCAATATTAATTGTGATTTTTTTAAAAAAAGATCAACATTAATTATAAATTTTTGAATATACTATGAATGATGGAAAAATGAATGTATTTTGGATTATTAATGTTTTTATTATGTTTTTATTATGATTTTAATTTTTTTCCGACTTTCGGTTCGAGGCGCCCGCCTCGCTGCCTCGATGTGGTCCGCCTCACGCCTCAATGGCCGGCCGCCTCGAGGCGCCGCCCCGTATTTTTAAACATTGGTTGAGTCGTCCTGGGTGTAGAGCTCTACGTTCAGTTGAGTCGTTGTCCTGGACGCAAGGCACCACCAGTTTCAGAGATGCCCAGTTGAGTCGGTTTCCTGGGCATAAAGCACACCCAGTTGAGTCATGGTCCTGGGTGTAGAGAGATGTCCAGTTGAGTCGTTGTCTTGGACATCAAGACCCGGTGATTATTCCCGGACACGTCCAGTTGAGTCGGTTTCCTGGACGTAGAGCAGTTTTGAGTTTTCAGATTTTCAGTTTTCAGATTTCAGCTTTTCAGTACAAGATTTCAGAAACATAAATTTAGAAACAGTTTTTCAGTTTTCAATTATAGCTTTCAGAAAGAGCTTTTAGAAAAAAGGAAGTTTCCAAAGTCAGATTTTAGTAAACAGTTTTCAGAAAACAGATTTTAGACACAGTTTCCAGAAACCAGAAAGCATGTTTTCAGAAAGACAAGATTTATTAAGAGATTTTCAGACAGAATTTCAGAGAAGAGTTTTTCAGAAAACAGCTTTTCAGTAAAGGTTTTCACGAAGTATTTCATAAAAGTATGGTATGTTAAAGTATAACATAGTTTATAAATTATGCATATGATCCCCAAGTTCTAGTAATCATTTGATAAGTTGTATATAGTCGATATTTATGCATGATAGCATCATTATATTTATATGCATATATATGATTGACATTTGCATGATTTATATGCTTACATAGAAGGAATCCTTTGAGAATAATAGTGCAGTGATGATGTAATTACATTTATTCTTGTATACATGATTGAAAAGATTTTATAGATGGAGTTTCCAAGTAAAGTATTTTCTCAAAGCATGTTATACTAGAGTAAAGTATAATTTTCTAATTATGCATATAAAGCATATGTTCTGGATATCATTTGAAGAGCATGTAGTTGGCATTAATGCATAATGGTATGTTTGCATCGATACGTATATATGATTAGTATTTATGTGTGTGGTATGTGTACATAGGAGGATCAATTTGTAAAACACTGGTGTATGATGATTTGATAGTGTATTGATTGTTAAGATAGAAAGAATGTTTAATAATAACCGATTTGATGATATTTCATAATAAAGGAAGAAAGAAAGTTATAATAATTACCTGAACTAGATTAGTAAAGAGTTTATAAGAAAGTAGGAAGATATCAGAGTAGCGCAGCAGAAACATGATGGAAATTGACTTAATAGATGGGGATATAGTAATTTAATGAGTATATTTTAAATGTATGAAAATATAAATAGCAAACAAGATTTATTCAGTTTGAGCTTTTGTTTGTCATGTTATATGTTTGAGATTCATTTATATTCAAAATATAAATATTGTTATTCACATCTAATGTGTATATCTCAATGTCTTCTTTATAAACAAAACACCCGGTGTTCTGGAACATAAAGGTATACCCGCATCGGGTTAAACTAGATATAGAGATAATGTTTCCAGTCAAACTAGGTATATTTTAACAGTTTCCTAATTTAAGTACATGCCCAAAAGGCAGTTCCAAAACTTAGGTTCTCATAGCCAAAACAGCGACTCTCGTCCCGTTTCCGACTCATAGGTCGATCTCATCTGAAGCCAATATCCTGCTTATTAGCAGATCCCGCACATCAGTACATATGTATGTACCACATCCGGTATCAAAATCCAATTTTAAAACTGGTAGTGGACACGTTTATTACAATAACAAACATACCTGAAGTCGGAGCCTTGCTCGCCTTCACTTCCTTCATGTCTGCCTTGTCCATACGGCAGTCACGCTTCCAGTGACCCCGTTTGTCACAATTTAGGCAGACATCTTGGGATATGTCATTTGTCTTCCCAGAAGACTGTGACGATTTTACCTTTGCCCTTATTTTCACACCCCTAGAAGTCTTCGGCCAAGCCTTGACCTTCTGGGATGTCGAAGTAAGTTGCGTCTTGCGCTTCTTGCCCGTTTGGAAGCTCTGGCTCTGCCTCCTTGAGCATAGCCATTAACTCTCGAAGAGTTTTCTCTTGATTCATTATGAACCCGCCCCAGCATTCGGGCAGAGACTGTAAGATCAAATCTATGGAAGTCTCGGCCTCATAGGTAATGCCCAGTTAACCTAGCTGTTCGGTGTCAACAATCATCTGTGACACCTAGTGCTCGACAGATGTACCCTCTGACATGCGCGAGCGAAATAGCCTTTTTTGTACTTTTAAGATCTAAGGTTAGATTTATAAAGATCCTTTAATTTCATCATCATGGTATAAGGATCTAATCCTTAGTTCTGACGACGAAATTCATGAGTTTTTGCGGCAGGCATAACAGATTGAGCACTAAAGTTATCATCATGATGAGTCTTCCAAAGCTCATGCTCTACTATATGCTCAACTCTGGGCTTAGGCCCGAAAGGTCGCTTCTATCAAATAGAGTAACTTCTCAACTCCCAGGACTATCCTGTGATTTATTTTACAATATGAAAATTAAAGCCGTAAAAGACATTTTTCACCTAGGATTATCTCATTTGTTGCTAATCTTTCATTTGTAATGATTGCTATAGTCCAACTATCCAATCAACGATTTCGGGTACAATCAGATGTAATGATTACTATAGTCTAACTATACAACCAACTATAAATGATCGGTTACATTCAAATGTATTGATTACTATAATCCAATTATATTATCAACTATAAATGAAGTAGTTTGAATACAGTCCAACTGTTCAATTAAAACAACAATTGAATATTAGTCCAACTAATATATCTATAAATTATTAATGAAGAAAAATGAAATGAGCGTGTATTGACAAGTATTTAAACGAAATTGCAAATTTAATACTTGCCTCCCACTATTTTTCGGCGAGCCTCTAATACTCGGGAAACCTAGTTTCCTAGTGGGCTAGGATCCCGTTAAATAATACACAACCTTGATTTTGGCCAACAAGTTGTATAAAACTTAACTAGGTAGATCTCTAAGATCAATTGGATCCCATCCAATTTCTAGATCAGTAGGTGGACTTCCAAGTCTGAAACAAATATCCAATATATGCCAATATATCCAATATATTGCCTAACATTTTTCCTCTGAATCAACTAAGCCTTGGCTTTGGCTCAACAAGCTTAATGAAACCAGTTAAGCGTGACCCATTGACAGTGGGAAAGCTTCGTAATCGAGGTCGATGAATAAGAAGTGACCTTGACTTTGGCCAACAAATCACAACTTGCCCAAGACGTACGATATGGATCAAAGCTTTCGTGATTCAAACACATCCGCGATAGATAAAGGTCTTGACTTTGGCCAACAAACCAATGCCAATTTTGGATATTAAGAGAGAATCACTCAATGGAAGGAAAAACGCTTAATATAAAATGAAGGTTTTTGTCGCGATTTGGCAACCAATTTATTATCTATAATTAGGTCTCATCATACACCCTTAAGCATGCATTCTAAAAGCATAATAAGGCGTGGATAAAATAATAATGATATTCAGATGGATATATAACAAACTTTGTTCCTATAACAAATCTCTCCATTTCCTCTGTCCCGCTAACATTATTCATACTTCTACCCAATTACATAATACTTCTAAAGAAACCTCATTTATATTGAGGGGAATTGGTGAAAGATAAATTCAATGAGATAAGGAGATAATAGGCTGGACACGCAGGTCCAATTTAATAAATTCTTAAATTTATTACAACAATTTCCAAAATTGCCCTCACCCTTCTAATATCCATCCGATATGCATTATTCATTCATACATCCAAGTATTCACACAAAGCATGTTATTCAATCAATCTAATCCAATTAATTAATTAATCTTTGAATTAATGACCATCCAATGTTCAAACAACGAATTGATTTGCGCGAGTCCAACTCGTTTAAGAATAAGTACTCAAAGTACGTATTCTTGAATTATATCGAACTATAATTTTAAATCCAATTTAAATTATATTCAATACTAATTCATATTTAATTCCAAATTAAATAATTACACTTTTAAAAGTGCATTTTAGACTTGGATTCCAAATCCAATCTTCATGGGTCTCAAAGGCCCAATTAGTATCCAATACTATTTAATTAAAGTCCAATGAGCTTTTAATTAATTCTTTAGGCGTGGGCTTTGGCCATTATGGATCAAACTCAAGATTCCAAGGCCCAATAAGGAATCACCCTTATTCCATAAAATCAATTTTGGCCCATTAGGCCCAATTAAATTTTTAAAGGCCCAAATGTCATATTTGGACTTTATGGAAATGGTTTAGGCCCAATTGGATCCAACCCAATTGACCAAAACCAAACTTGGCCCAACCAAGCCCATTGATCTAATCAATTTTTCTCAATTCCTAAGATGTACAAATCCAATTCAACATCATCCAAGCTCAACCAAACCGTTAATTTAAGAAAATACATACTCAAAGCATAAATTCCCAAATTAAAGTCCATAAACCCTAGATTTTCAAATCAAACTTAGATGACTCTGATACCATTGTAAGTGTTTCTAGAAAATGCCAAGATTGCCTAAGAGTAATTCGTGTGTGAAAATAAAAGAGAGTTGCGGAAAAACTCACCTTGCTTGGATTTAGGATTTCAAAAATTCCTCATTTGTTGGATGTAATGGAAGCTCCAAGCCTTCAAGTCGTGTTCCATACTCTCGGATTGGTTTCCCTATCACCTCATTTGTCTCTTTAAAGTGCTAGCTTTGTGGAATTTTGCAACAAAATTCCATGGGAGAAAACTTGAAGTTTCGGCCCTAATGAGAGAGGAAGAGGAATAATGCATTTTGATTTCCAAAATCATATATATAAAAGTTGACTTCAAAGTTGGTAAAATTCTTTTTCAAAAAAGCAAATACAAAGTGTGTTGGATAAGTTTCCAACAAAACCCATCAACCAAATCTATCATCAAAGGTGACTAATGATGTAAGTAAAATGGCCCCCATTTAAATTCCAAATTTAAGTCGGACAATCCAACACGCAACTTCGCTCGGGCCCGGGTTCGTTTAATTCCGAATTAAATGAATTTACCGTTGCGACTTAATTAAATCTAATTTAATTAAATAACAATGCCTCGTAATATTATCACGTAAGTCGCTTACGAATTAATTCCAAATTAATTCTTTCGCACGAATTAAAATCCAATCTTAATTCCGCATTGAAATCTAATTTCAATTAATATATCTAATATACAATTTTAGCCTAATTAAATAAATTAAATAGTAAAATCTAATTTCACCATTAAATTTATTTTGCGGTTTAATTCCAAATTAATCGCGTTCTCTCTTCTTGACGAATTTAATCCCAGATAAATTCTCGACGCAATTAATCCATGATTAATTATTTCTCTGATAATTAATCTCATATTAATTATTGCCGTAATTAATCCCAGATTATTTTTCTCTCTCTCATAATTAATCCCAGATTAATTCTGTTCGAGTCAAATCTCTTCGGTGAATCTTTGGGAATCGACCCAAGAGATCCCTGGATATGTTGGCAGTAAATACGGTCATCGGATTATCCGAATACGTGCGTACCCAGTACCATGTTCTTACCGATTTACAAGACATGGTTGGCTTCTAGCAAAGCACCGTGCCTAGCCAATTCTCCAGAAATATTCTTCTGCGAAATACTAGATCTTTGTCAGGCGTAGTATGTAAGGGATATGCCATATACCCTACTTATGGATGGGCTATATGTACATGTATTTGTAATATTTTTCATTAATTAATAAAATGACAATCTTTATTATACGTGTCTTACAAAAATTATATGAATCATCAAACACTATAATAAAGCCTTTGGAGTAATCAGATGATGGCTTCCACGCCTGATGAGAACATTACTCTCAAATGTTCCTAGTCATAGTTTTGTGAATAATCTGAGCGTTCACAAAGCGGAGAGACTAGCATTATGATATGATCGACCCTTAAGTGGGGTAGCCGATCTCAAAGGCTACTAGCAGAGATCTGTCCGCTTGGTGTATCATATGGATGCATGAGTTTCTCGTGTCCATCGAACTGACCGCCGAAAGTTTTCACATGAAGTGTTTATCCCATGTGTCTATGAGAACTTTCATGTATCGATTGTATGACTAGTCCTTAGACTTGAGGTCTTTACAATCTTATGTGTGGATCAAATAACTTTGACATTCTCCTTCCCCGGATCAAAAGATCCGGTCATAAGGGTATGATTGGGTCATTTGTTGAAACACATGAAGTTTGTAAAGATACAACAGAGAATCGCCACTCTCTCTGATAATATTTTCTTATAAGAGTAGTATTCTAGTTCGCGGGTTGATATGTGTGATCAGTGCT
The DNA here is from genome assembly GCA_019454045.1 of Zanthoxylum bungeanum. Classification (NCBI taxonomy): domain Eukaryota; kingdom Viridiplantae; phylum Streptophyta; class Magnoliopsida; order Sapindales; family Rutaceae; genus Zanthoxylum; species Zanthoxylum bungeanum. Next base: position 89,715 of record SKCR01032023.1, read on the forward strand.
TGAGACAATGGCCGCGGCGGAAGAATCATGTAAGATTTCTTGGGTTAGCACGATTCATGACACTATCAACATCATACCTTTGACTATATGGGTAGACATTTTCCATACCCTAGGTTAAACGGTTGGGATACAGTGAGGCGAAGGACCGTATCATATGTAAATCGCATACATAATGGGTATATATATCTTTCCTTCTCATTTGTGGGCCTTGGCATGTTGCTAGATGTCAACCTTGGTCATTGAAATCGAACGACCATCTGATCGGATGATAATTTATGTTTGATTAAATTATCACGATTCATTTCATGTCCAACTTGAGGGGAACCCAAAAGGTCACACACAACAAAGTCGAAATCAATGGTTAACAGTGCACAATACAAATTTAACAGCATATATGATTACTGTATGAATTGTTCATAAATGGTTCAATGTGTTTAATTATTGAACAGTTCATTTATGAGGTTCCATAGTGGCTTAGGGATTGGTGAATGACGATAGAGGCACTTTGGGAATTGGAATAAAAAAAAACATGAATAGTAACATGAATAGTAATATTAATAGTAAATTTTTTTATTTGTTATTTGTTTTGAATTCCAATTCGGCCCAAACTCTTATTAGGGTTTTATAATCTCATTAAACCACTAAATTAAGATCCAATGGCTAAGATTAAATTAGCATTTATCCCACATTAGATTCTTAATTAATTTTGTTGTCTTTGGAGCACCTATATAAACCCAATGAATTCTTTACAAATTTTTACACCGAAACCTTTCATATCTTGAGTTTATATAAGTGAGCAACTCTAAAGTTTAAGAGTAAGCCAATGATTTTGAGGATCCTTAAGTCTAATTGACTAGAGGAATCTCAAGTTAAAAGTTTTGAGGTATTTGCCTAGGCTAGCACTAAGGGCAAAATACCCGTGCACTCAAGGCGTAGTCTTGCCGTTGAGTTTTGGCTTTGGTGTGTGCACCTTTGGAGGCCACACACTTGGGTGGATCTTTGGAACATGGAAGAGCTTGCTGAGTTCGAGAAAATCTTGTAGATTTGAGGGAGGACTGGAGGAGTCTTTGGTTCAAGTAAGTCATTTTCTTTCTTTATTTTTAATTAGAGTTCTTATGATAGTTAACATGTTTAAGTTTATGTTCTTTGTATGTTTTATGAGTTTTTATGCTTAGAATATATAGTAACATGCCTAGGCTTGTAGAATAATAAAAACAAATGGGTCTTGGGAAAAGGGATAGCGGCATCATAATTTATAATTTTCCGCTGCGCAGTCGCGGCCGATTCCCACCAGTGGTATCAGCGCGCCGTTTTTTTTTTTGATTAGTTATCTCTCATTTGAACTCGAAATTGGGTGTGTAAAAGCTCATTGGAAAGCTAACACCCTGAACTTAATTTTAGGCACAAGTTTTTGCATGATTTGGTTAAGATTTGAATTGTTAAATTGCATTTAAAGTTCACGCATCTGTAAAAAATGTGAATAGTAAATTTATTTGAATAAAATAAAATGAAATATCATAATTAAATATTAATCAAAGTTATTTAATGCCTAAAATAACTTAGAATTGGCATGATTATTTTAGGGTGCAAACATCTAGAGACTTTCTAAGGAAATAGAGAGTGTATTGCTTATCCCTTAGCTAAGTAATTTTTCCGTGATGAACTTAGAGATTTATTACCTTTAAGGCTAATAAATATAAATCACATGTTTATAATAAAAGACATTATAAAAGATACAAGTGAGGTGAGACCAAGGCGTTAATAAAACTTTACAAACTAAAGTTAATTTAACCAAATATATTATTAGAGTTAGATAATGATTTGGTGTCTTCCTTCACTCACTACTTTTTTGTAGCTAAAAGGAAAAGCTGTGAAGACATCTAGATAATCATTTACTCAAAGCTTATCTTAAAGCATATTTAAAGTGTTGGACTAATTTGGAGGATCTATTGTTTATTCCTGTCACCAAGGCAATAAGACTCTAAGAGGTAAGGGTATTTAAGAGAGTTCGCTCCACCCTCCTTATGAGGAATTTTTAATGGAGGAATCCATTTGACAGTTATTCACTTAAACTTGCTAAAATCCTCAATAATAATTTAAGTCTAAAATTTGCCTCCCATTGTAAAGTATAGACCCAAAGGGCTTAAACCGTATTGGCAGGACTAGGCTTTACTAGACTGACCAATACCAATTTGTCCCTAAATCGTACTATTGACAATGGTTTGACTTTTCTGAGTCATAAGACGCAGCGACCCTTAGGCATGGTCTTATAACTTAGTGGCAAAGATTGAGTGTCCACAAGGACTATCATAAGCTATGGCATGTTTGATTGCCCAACCCAATGATCAAGGAATTGTGATTTATATCATAAATTGGTTGGGAACCTACCTAATTATCGTATTTTATAATGACCGGCCCTAGTCGGAGTTGTGAAATGATGATAATGGGATCCTTGCCCACAAGAAATCCATCATATTGGGGTTGATGCGATTTGCTTAAAATTTTAAAACAATTGAGTGTGAGCAACTTCATAATATTAAAAGCCCATGTTATTATGAAACATTAATGAAAACATATTCCTAATTTTAACATTCTCTCTTAACTGGTGGGTTAAAATATTTCACAAACATTCAAATGGCAAACAGAGTATCACTTCGTTCCATCCTTGATGAGGATAAGCTCAAATGGGACAACTACAATGACTGGTTTAGAAACCTTAAAATTATCTTACGACAAGAAAAGATTTTATATGTTCTTGAAAGACCATTTCCCCCTGAACCCGCAGAAGATGCTGACCAAAATACATTTGATGCTTGGAAGAAACACGTCGATGATTGCATAATTCTTGGCTCTATGTCGGACGAACTACAGAAAGCTCACGAAGATATGGATGCTCAAACCATCATCTTTCACTTGAAGGAGTTGTATGCAACTTCTGTTCATACCGTGAGATTCCAAGTGTCATGTGCCTTATTCCAAACAAGGTATAAGAATGATCTGTTAGTGGACATATACTTAAGATGATTGGACACATTGAAAAATTGGCCAACCTCGGGTTCATCATGGATCATGAGATAGGTCACGATATAATTCTTCAGTCCTTACCATAAGACTTCTCTAACTTTATTATGCAGTTTCATCTATTTAATAAAGAAGCTACTTTAGCATAATTGCATAATCTAATAAAGCAAGCAGAGAAACCAAAGCTTAAAACCTCTGTCATGCTTACAGGTACGGACCTGAAGCCACGAGGCCCAAAGAAAAATAAGGGCAAGGGCAAGACTCCAGATCACCTAAAGCCCAATGGTAAGGTGGAGAAGAAAAAATGAAAGGAGAAATGTTTCTTTTGTGGAAAGAATGGTTATTGGAAGAAAGACTGCAGATCCTTGAAAGCCAAGGAAGCTAGGGAAGCCCAAGAGGCCAAGAAGCCCAATGCTTCAGGCATGTTGTATATGATTGAACTATATTCTCAAAACTCTAAACCTTCTACTTGGGTGCTTGACACCGGTTGTGGGACTCACTTGTGTAACAATATGTAGGGCCTGAGAAACAGTAGGAGACTCCATCATGGGGAGGTTGACGTACGCATGGGTAATGGAGCAAAACTGGCTGCATTGTGCATGAGGACTTTGTAGACACTGCATTTTTGTATAAAGCCCAATGATGAGCCTAATATGGAGGCACTACCCGATAAGTTGTGGAAATCGGGGGAAACGGGTGTTGGAAGGGAAAAATTTAAGAAATAAATACATCAACAATTTTAACTCGCTATTTGGCCTCGGATTCGCCCGATTAATCTTTGTTTTAAAATATTAAGCATCGGCCCAAAACCCCCGCATCCATCCAAAACCCATTTCACCCAAGCCCAATCCAAATAATTAAAACATTTAAAACACATGTCACAAATTAAATTAAATCCAATCAAATCCAATTAAATTAAATTAAATCCAATTAAATTAAATGAAATCCAATTAAAATAAAAACAAATCCCATTCCTAAATCCAAATAAATCACCTTCCTAATTACCAAAGATTTAAATCTAATTAAATAAATCCCCCTCCTACATTAAAGAAATTCCCCACCAAAAATATAAATATCCTTTCCTTAAATAAACACACACATAATTACTTGATTTGTTTCCCTTTTTGAGCCATGCACACACAAGGAAACCTTAGATGCATTATTATAAAAAGAGACTTAACCCAAACCCTAATTCTCCCTGGCTTGGCCCTTACTGTCGGCACTAAAAAAAAAAAAAAAACCCTGAACTCTCCTCTCTCTCTTCGCTCAACCTAGACACGTGAAGCTTACGCCCAAATAACCCTAACTCACGCCACTCACCTATCTCTCTCTTTCATGGAAGACCAACACGTTGCCCACTCTCTGGTTAAATAACATCCCATTCACCGACCAATCAAGCAACAATTAACAGCCTATATCTAGCAGCCCTCACGTACTCATCATCCTCTCAAAACCCTAACACCCTCACGTATCTCTCCTCTTGTGGCAGCACATCATGTTCGGCACACAAGCCACACAACCCCTCACAATACAAAAAATGGCCCTCCATACGGCAACTAAAAAATCAAGCTCACCGATTAAGCCACCACACTCACAGCCGGCTCTCTCCTCTCTGACCAAAAACCAGCTCTTAAACAGTCCAAAAACCTGCACCAAAAACGGTCCAAAACAGTCCCAAAAAGATACCCTAAAACAGTCCCAAAAAGATACCCTAAAACAGTCCAAATATCACCCTAAAACAGTGAACAAATACGACGAGCAAGACTGCAGTAAAAAAATAACAAATACAGTGAAAATAGAGAAAACGACAGTGAAAACAGTGAAACAGCGAAGTAAAATCTTGAACCAGAAAACCGAAAACGTTACGGAGCATAAACCCTTCCGGCGACGACGTAACGCACTCCCGGGAAGCGATTTAAAAGGTAAGACCTGAGGGCACCCTTTGTTATATTTTATTTTGTTATCCCGGACACGGCATGCTTGGTTGGACGTGGAATACGTCCAATCGGGCATGCAAAGCCCTATATTAAAAACGGCCAAACAATTGGTTACATCTATTAACTATTATGCATTTAATTTCCTTTAATATTTCTCATTTAGCTTACTATTTATCGTTTCTGTTATTTATTGTTGTTTCATCACATGCATTATCATATTCCGTGCATACATTGAGTTGATGATTGCGTGCTATCTCTTGCGGTATATCGGATGGAAACCCAGACGTAAATTCCGTAAACGAATCCGAATGGACGGTAGTGCGGTCTATACTTGGGATACAACTCCACGTATCGCTTGAGAGACTTTCAAGTACGTGTTTCATTTTGTGATTTAAATCTATGCTTATCATCCCGCTATTTATCTTTTTATGCATTTTGTTTATTCACGTATTGTTACTTGATGTGCATGGGCTAATTACGTTGGTTTAAAGGTCATTCATTCGAGGGAAATGCCAAAAGGCTACCTTTACCATAATATTTTACCGCGCCTTTTATTATGTCATTTACCCTTTGCATATCATTGCTTTATTTACTCATGCATTGCATTCTAGTGCACATTGGCTAACTTGGGTGGATTAAAGGTCCTTTATTCGAGGGAAATGCCTAAAGGCTAACTTTACCATGATGTTTTGCCGTGTCCGACGAGGTACACTCGATTGAATGTGAAATGTGTTCAATCGGGCATACAAGTTCCCATATTATTTATTTGTTTATTCATGCATTAATAATTTAATGCGCATGGGCTAACTAGGGTGGATTAAAGGTCCTCTATTCGAGGGAAATGCCAAAAGGCTACCATTACCACAATATTTTGCCGCGCCTTTTATTATGTCATTTACCCTTTGCATATCATTGCTTTATTTACATATGCATTGCATTCTAGTGCACATGGGCTAACTAGGGTGGATTAAAAGTCCTCTATTCGAGGGAAATGCCTAAAGGCTACCTTTACCACGATGTTTTGCCGCGCCGGACGAGATACACTAGATTGAATGTGAAATGTGTTCAATCGGGCATACAAGGTCCCATATCATTTATTTTTTTATTCATGCATTGATAATTTAATGCGCATAGGCTAACTATGGTGGATTAAAGGTCCTCTATTTGAGGGAAATGCCTAATGGCTACCTTTAACACGATGTTTTGCCGCGCCGGATGAAGTGCACTCGATTGAATGTGAAATGTGTTCAATCGGGCATATGAGGTCCTATATTATGTATTTGTTTATTCACGTATGGGTTTGCGTCATTTCAGATACCATTTTGTTAATCTCGTTCGAACGCGTTTCAGAATGCTACACGAACGTATGCATTCTACCTCAGTTCACGCATGCGTTTTATTTTATCATGCATCAGGTCTCATCCCATTCGAACGCATTCCTGAACGCTACACGAATGCGTGTATTCTATTTACTGTTCAAACGCGTTTTCAAACGCTACATGAACGCACATACAGTGAATAGATTTCTTTTCATCACATTTCATGCATGTTTGCTTCTTTGGTCATTTATTTTGCATTACATAATTAATCATATCATTTCATTATTGACGCTTTTACAGTTATTATTTATTTATATTTCCGCATTTATCTATTTGATATGCTCATGAGATTGTGTGCTCGCTTTTATTATTAATGCCTTTATAGTTGTTATTAGTTACATTATTGCACTTTATTTTTTAATACGTTCATGAATTATGTATTTTGCTTTCATTTTTTATTATGGGTGTGCAAACTTCATGTTGCTTAAATTATCTTGTATGTGTTGCACAAGGCTTGGTTATACTATTGCATAAATCTTTTCATTACAATTGGCATAAGTAATGGACCATTCCGAATCCAACGGTTTGAGGTCTTCCCTTGCGAGGGGTGAGTGCGGCCTTAAATAATTTCCCAGTTCACGCTGGGTGGTGACTCCATTTTATTTCTCCGGTTTAGTCCCTCGCGGGCTACTCCGTACTCATGATCGGGCCGCGAGCCTGGAACAGCATCACCGATTTCTGTGTCCTACAGTCTGGCGACTCCACTGGGGATAGAGAATCGGCCCTGAAATAATGTCTCGTAATGTTTGTGATTTTTGCTTTATTTAACTGTGTCTACAAGTGGGTTGGGACATGTCGATTTAACCTAAGGTAATATTGGAGTTAGATAATGATTTGGTGTCTTCCTTCACTCACTACCTTTTTATAGCCAAATGGAAAAGTTGTGAAGACATCTAGATAATCATCTAAAGTGATGGACTAATTTGGATGATATGTTGTTTATTCATGTCACCAAGGCGATAAGAGCCTAAGAGGCCAGGGTATTTAAGAGAGTTCGTTCCACCCCCCCTGGGGAATTTTCAATAGAGAAATCCATTTGACAGTTATTCATGTATCGTGAAGTCATTTTCGCTCGAAGCGGCGGATCGTTATATGGTACCATCACTCGTTGGCACGTACCTTAAGGTATAAAAAAGGTGTGCTCACTTGGTCGCTCGAACCTTTGAGTGGGGAGACCTAGTTGTGGGCAATCTTTCACCGACATGAGCCTTTATCTATACTCCTATAAACCCGCATGTGAACCATAGTTGTATGACCTATAGAAGCCAACCTTTTATGCTTGTATTTGGGACCATCATCATTTGGATTCAATTGGACTTCTTGTCATGAGATGTGAACTTGTTGGGCCATTTAAACTGAGACGAGTTTGTGTCTTATGACAATTGGGCCAAAAGCTTCTAAAATGCCAATGGGCCACTTTGTGTTTGGGCCCCATATCATTTGAAGTTGTTTAGCCACGTTATTGCAAAAGTGTAAACATGTTGGGCCTTTTTCAACTGGGACAAGTTTACACCTCGCAATGATATGATTGAATGCTTTGAAATGATAATGGGCCAACTTGTATGAAAACCTTGATGGGTTTAGAAAGTCCAAACATGATCCAAATATGCTAGAAGCATGAGTTCGATATCCGCACTAGCTTTCATCCAGAAAGGATACGCCTTATTACGACATATTTGTATACTTTTGGACGCTTCTAAGTTCATCCCCATGACCACGGTTGCCGAAAGCCCAATTCATCGTTTCTAGACAATGACATGACCTCATAATCGGCTTAGTCCATGTTGTAAATGGGCGGTCTTTGTCTTTTACCGATGGAAAGGGACAGAAGCAGCCAAGGTTCACCCCGTAGCATAGGAGGGAACGATTTTGTGTACCCCATATTGGTGCATAAAATAAGCCATACCTATGACAAAAATGGACATACCACGAGTGTGGGAGGAATAAGGCCGGAAGGATATATTATGTTTGATTACCTCACGCATTTTACATATTTCATGCATCGCATGCATACATGTACCATGCTAACTCATAGTTAAAAGCCATCATAGATTTCCGTTGGGTTAGAGAAGAGGGAAAACTCGTCAAGAGACTGTTAGCGAACATGAGTGAGTCCGATAACGAGGGTTCTCGCATGGATCAGCTAGAGACTAATCTCACTAAGATTACTGAGTAGTTGCAAGCTTTGACCGCCGCTGTGGCCAATATGGCACTGCCCCATGCAGGAGGGGCAGGAAGCTATGAGAACGTTAGGAGTGAGAAGCCTTCGAACAGGATGAGTGATGAGATCCCTGTTTTTGATGAGGACATGGCTGAGTATACCGCGGGAAGGGTAGTCGGGGCTCAGGCAGAATTGCAGAAACTCAGGGATCTGGTAGAGTCAGTTACCCATAAGTTGAAGGGTAAACATGAAGATTTGTTAGACTATGATGCGATGACTTTTGAGGAGCAGCTGCCTTCTCAGTTCAAGATGCCCAACATAGTTCAACGGGAATGAGGATCCGAGTGTCCATCTCCGACAATATGTTTCTGTGATGAGTTCAGTGGGTCTGTCAAAGCATCAGGTTTAGAAGATGTTCGGGATGTCACTAGAAGGGGCGCCCGTGGTATGGTATCATGGACTAGAGAGAAAGGTCAAGGATGATGATTGAAGGGCATTAGCAGAGGCTTTTCTGAAGCAGTATGTCACAGATTTGGAGTTCGAATTGTCGCTTCGCGACTTGGAGAATACCAAACAGAAGCCGGAGGAGAGCTTTAAAGATTATGTAGATCGCTGGAGGGGCCATCTTTTGAAGATGCAGACTCGACCCTCGAAGAAGGACCATATCAAGATGATCATCAAGGGTACTAAACCCTCTATTTATGGCAAGCTGAGGAGGATGACCTCTATGATTGGTGACTTTCGACAGTTGAGGGAGACTGTTATGGACATTGAGGAGGAAGAAGCTGAGAATAGGAAGTTCTATGGCCATAATAGAAGGACTATTGGGGGGCATTCTGAGACCAAGCCCGCTACTGCTGAGGTCGCTGCCATAAAAAATAGGTAATTCTCCAACCTTGGTAAACCTTTGTCGAAGGTGTTTGAAAAGCTGAAAATGCAAGGACTCCTAAAACCTTTAGAACCTATACCATTTCCAAACCCTGTGCCACCTCACCTCAACCTAAACCTATACTGTTACTTCCATCAAGAAAAAGGCATGACACTGACAACTGCGCCCGCCTTAGGCATGAGATCCAAAACCTCATTGATGCCCAAAAAATACCTGACCCAGAAAAGGAACAACCCAACACACACAGAAACCCCCTACCTAACTATCACTCTGTTCCACCACCCACCTACATTATCAACTCCGGCCTACCTGAAAGATTTGTCCTCCAAACTCTCGAGCACCAAGCTTCTTGCATGGGGATAGGGGATGGCAGCAGTGAAGAACCATAGGTTGAAGAAGAAGACAATGCTGCAGACGATGAAGATGTTTTCCCTGGTTTATTTGATTGCAATCCTGCATTTTTCTTTTAATAATAAAGACATGGATTTTTCCTACTTGTTCGAGTTTTCTCCTAAATAGTTAAGCATTAGTTTGATGATGAAATGTTTTGCTTTAGGGGGAAACCTTAGAAATGATAAGTGCAAAAGGTACTCTCATCCGATATTTTGAGTAGTTGATCTTGACTAGACTCGCGAGCACTTAATTATAGGATCTTAGCAGTGAAAGCCTGAGTAGTCGGCAATGTGACTAGTTGACGAGATTACGGATCGATGAATGACCGTTCGCTTAGATGTCCATCCTGACTTACTTGTGTTACGATATGTGGTATGGTTGGAAACCAAAGAAAAGTCTCTAAAGAAGAAAATATAAACCACTTATAACCGATAAGCGTGAAGCTACCCATGGGCGAGTATTAGGACCACCATGAGGAGAAATGCTACCTTAAAGGGTATGTGTGTTGAAAGAAAAGAAAAAAGACGAAAGAAAAGAAAAAGAAAACCATATCATATTGAGTACGGAGAAGTATTTGCAGAGCATGATCAAGACATCTAGGTTGGTTTGACCCATTGATCCCATTCTTTGAAACAAAATCATTGAGTTGGCTTACCTAAGGATCAAGCTGTAAAAGAACCTGGGCACACACACACTTTGAGTCTGGTTCAGATCATTTATTCAAACGCTCGGATTTGAGTTGCATTGAGTACTTTGAAGGTTCTCTGATTTCGACACTGGGCATCATTTGAGGGCAACAATATGTATAACTATTGGGACTATTTCGTAAGAGGCAGTATAGTATGTTGATATGAAACGTCACATCATATGATCTACTTTGACCTAGTGCAAGTAGCGAAGAACAAAAAGCTAAACCAAGTCTGGGGGCGACCAGTCTACCACCTCGCGAATAAGGGACATAAAAAAATCTTGAGTCATGGGACCAAAGAAAACTAAGCAATCACCAGAGTAGAATTGACAGGAGGAAACTATAAGCAGGCCCAGGGGGCGACCAAAGACTTTTGTAGGCGAAGGGCGCCAGAAAGACACCAACGAGGCCTAACCCATCGGAATAGGAAATACATTCATGCATACATGCATACACGTCACATGTAATCTTTGTCTCATTTTTGTTCGCAGGTCTTGAAGAAAAGGTTTTGAAGAAAAGCGGCAAAGACAAACAGTTCGGGAATAATGCCCACACTCAACACATTTCGGGAATAAAGCCCACATTCAGTACAGTTTGGGAAAAATTTAAGAAATAAATACATCAACAAATTTAACTCGCTATTTGGCCTCGGATTCGCCCGATTAATCTTTGTTTTAAAATATTAAGCCTCGGCCCAAAACCCCCGCATCCATCCAAAGTCCATTTCGCCCAAGCCCAATCCAAATAATTAAAACATTTAAAATACATGTCACAAATTAAATTAAATCCAATCAAATCTAATTAAATTAAATTAAATCCAATTAAATTAAATAAAATCCAATTAAAAAAAAAATCCCATTCCTAAATCCAAATAATTCACCTTCCTAATTACCAAAGATTTAAATCCAATTAAATAAATCCAATTAAATAAATCCCCCTCCTAAATTAAAGAAATTCCCCACCAAAAATATAAATATCATTTCCTTAAATAAACACACACATAATTACTTGATTTGTTTCCCTTTTTGAGCCATGCACACACAAAGAAACCCTAGATGCACTATTATAAAAAAGATACATAGCCCAAACCCTAATTCTCCATGGCTTGGCCCTCACTGTCGGCACTCACAAAAAAAAAAAAAAACCCTGAACTCTCCTCTCTCTCTTCACTCAACTTAGACACGTGAAGCTTACGCCCAAATAACCCTAACTCACGCCACTCACCTATCTCTCTCTTTTATGGAAGACCAACACGTTGCCCACTGTCTCGGCAAATAACAGCCCATTCACTGACCAATCAAACAACAATTAACAGCCTATATCTAGCAGCCCTAACGTACCTATCAGCCTCTCAAAACCCTAACACCCTCACGTATCTCTCCTCTTGTGGCAACACATCACGTTCGCCACACAAGCCACACAGCCCCTCACAATACAAAAAACGGCCCTCCACACGACAACTAAAAAATCAAGATCACCGATTAAGCCACCACACTCACAGCCGGCTCTCTTCTCTCAGACCAAAAACCAGCCCTTAAACAGTTCAAAAACCTGCACAAAAAATAGTCCAAAACAGTCCCAAACAATCAATAAAGATACCCCAAAACAGTCCAAATATCACCCTAAAATAGTGAACAAATACGACGAGCAAGACTGCAGTAAAAAAACAGAAAAAATAGTGAAGAAAATAGAGAAAACGGCAATGAAAATAGCGGAAAAGTGATGGAAAACCTTGAACCAGAAAACCAGAAAAGTTACGGAGCATTAACTCTTCCGGCGACGACGTAACGCACTCCCGGGAAGCGATTTAAAAAGTAAGACCTGAGGGCACCCTTTGTTATATTTTATTTTGTTATCCCGGACACGACATGCTTGGTTGGAAGTGGAATACGTCCAACCGGACATGCGAAGCCCTATATTAAAAACGGCCAAACCATTGGTCACATCTATTTACTATTCCGCATTTATTTTCAGTCATTTATTTTCCTTAATATTTCGCACTTAGCTTACTATTTATCGTTTCTGTTATTTATTGTTGTTTCATCACATGCATTATGATATTCCGTGCATACATTGAGTTGATGATTGCGTGCTATCTCTTGCGGTATATCGGATGGAAACCCAGACGTAAATTTCATAGCCCAATCCGAATGGACGGTAGTGCGGTCTGTACTTGTGATACAACTCCACATATCGCTTGAGAGACTTTCAAGCACGTGTTTCATTTTGTGATTTAAATCTATGCTTATCGTCCCGCTATTTATCTTTTTATGCATTTTGTTTATTCAAGTATTTTTACTTGATGCGCATGGGCTAATTACGTTGGTTTAAAGGTCATCCATTCGAGGAAATGCCAAAAGGATACCTTACCATAATATTTTACCGCGCCTTTTATTATGTCATTTACCCTTTGTATATCGTTTCTTTATTTACGCATGCATTTCATTCTAGTGCGCATGGGCTAACTAGGGTGGATTAAAGGTCATCTATTCGAGGGAAATGTCTAAAGGCTACCTTTACCACGATATTTTGTCGCGTCGGACAAGGTACACTCGATTGAATGTGAAATGTGTTCAATCGGGCATACAGGTCCCATTTTTTTTATTTTTTTATTCATGCATTGATAATTTAATGCGTATGGGATAACTGGGGTGGATTAAAGGTCCTATATTCGAGGGAAATGCCAAAAGGCTACCTTTACCATAATATTTTGCTGCGCCTTTTGTTATGTCATTTACCCTTTGCATATCATTGCTTTATTTACGCATGCATTATATTCTAGTGCGCATGGGCTAACTAGGGTGGATTAAAGGTCCTCTATTCAAGGGAAATGCCTAAAGGCTACCTTTACCACGATGTTTTGCCACCCCGGATGAGGTACACTAGATTGAATGTGAAATGTGTTCAATTGGGCATACAAGGTCCCATATCATTTATTTGTTTATTCATGCATTGATAATTTAATGCGTATGGGCTAACTATTATGGATTAAAGGTCCTATATTCGAAGGAAATGCCTAAAGGCTACCTTTACCATGATGTTTTGCCGCGCCGGACGAAGTGCACTCGATTGAATGTGAAATGTGTTCAATCGGGCATACGAGGTCCTATATTATGTATTTGTTTATTCACGTATGGGTTTTCATCATTTCAGATACCATTTTGGTAATCTCGTTCGAATACGTTTCCGAATGCTACACGAACGTATGCATTCTGCCTCAGTCCATTCGAACGCATTTACGAACGCTACTCGAACGCGCATGCGTTTTGGTTTATCATGTATCAGGTTTCATCCCGTTCGAACGCGTTCCCGAATGCTACACGAACGTGTGTATTCTGTTTACCGTTCAAATACATTTTCAAACGCTACACGAATGCACATACAATGAACAAATTTCTTTTCATCACATTTCATGCACGTTTGCTTCTTTGGTCATTTCTTTTGGATTACATAATTAATCATATCATTTCATTATTGACGCTTTTACAATTATTATTTATTTATATTTCCGCACTTATCTATTTGATATGCTCATGAGATTGTGTGTTCGCTTTTATTATTAATGCCTTTATAGTTGTTATTAGTTACATTATTGCACTTTATTGTTTAATACGTTTATGAATTATGTATTTTGCTTTCATTTTTTATTATGGGTGTGCAAACTTGCATGTTGCTTAAATTATCTTGTATGTGTTGCATGAGGCTTGGTTATACTATTGCATAAATCTTTTCATTACAATTGGCATAAGTAAGGGACCATTCCGAACCCAACGGTTTGAGGTCTTCCCTTGCGAGGGGTGAGTGCGGCCTTAAATCATTTCCCAGTTCACGCTGGCTGGCGACTCAATTTTATTTCTCCGGTTTAGTCCCCCGCGGGCTACTCCGTACTCCCGACCGGACCACGAGCCTGGAATAGCATCGCCGATTTCTGTGTTCTACAGACTTATTCATTAGTTTTTCCGAATGGTTTAGTTTTAGACTTAGAAGATTGTGTTTATGTACCTTCTCTAGTAAAGAACATCATTTCAATTTCTTCTTTATGTAATTAAGGCTATTCATGCCTAATAAGTTGTAATGAATGTTCTATTTATTTCAATGAAATAAAATATGGAGATGGTATTTTGAATAATGGAATCTAGGTCTTACAAACTAATAAAGAATGTTCAACCTCTAACATATACAACGTTAGCTCGAATAATCTCAATGAATCACTTCTATGGCACAGTCGCTTAGGTCATATCAATGAAACAAGATTAACTAAGCTACATAAGGATGGGTATTTCAGACCCTTGAAATATGAACCTTATGGAACTTGTGAGTCTTGTTTACTTGGTAAAATGACCAAATTAGCATTCAAAGGTCAATGACTGCGTACTGCGGAGACATTAGAACTCATACACTCTGATGTTTGCAGACCAATGTCAGTCACCGCTGTAGGCACTGCATTTTTGCATATAAGTCCCGATGATGAGCCTCGTACGGAGGCACTACTCTTTAAGTTGTGGAAGTCGCGGGAAACAGTCATCGGAAGGGAAAATTCAGAAATGAATACCCTATTGGATTAATTCGTTTGCTTAGCTTCGGGTTTGCTCGTTAGGCCTCTGTTTTAAAACTTATCCTTGGTCCAAAACCCTCGCAAGCCACACACCAAGCCCATACACCACCAAGCCACACACCAAGCCCACCAAAATAACCAACCACACGCCCATAATCACTCCAAAATAATAAATCCACACATTAAACACATGTTGAAATCCTAATAAATCACATTCCCAAATTAAAAGAATCAAATCAAATCACCTTCCCAAATTAAAAGAATCAAATCAAATTTCAAAAATCACCTTCCTAATTAAATTAAATCACATTCCTAAACTAAATCAAATCTCATAAATCACCGTCCTAATTAAATTAAATCACATTCCTAAACTAAATAAAATAAAATCAAATTAAATCAAATTACCTTCTTAAATTAAAAAGATATTTTCCTTATGATACACAAACTAAATATCCCCCATAATTACACAATATTCCTTCCCTATTCGCATAAGGACAACCCCCAACCATTGCCTATAAAAAGTAGCATTCACGCCATTCTTTCTAAAAAAAACCCTAGAACACCTCCATCCCTCATCCACTCACGCCCTCTCTCTCCTCCTCTCTCACTAACGATAACAAACAAAAATAATGACAAAACATTAAAGCCAGGTCCACTCACTCACGCATACACTGCCCACTCGTCACGCACAAACCCCACTAAAAAAACGTCCTCTCGGCATAAACACCACAGGCACACGGCTAAAAAGCGACACCTTGCACCCAAGAGCCACGACGCCACTCCCATAAAATAAACGCAAAGCAATGACAAACCCTAAGCCACGAGGAGCCCACTAACGCCCCAAACAGCACAGACATTCACGCCAATTACCACACAAAATCAGCCCCAAACTGCACCTTGAATTCACGCCAATTACCATACAAAATCAGCCCCAAACTGCACCTTACATTCACGCCAATTACCACACAAAATCAGCCCAAACTGCACCTTACATTCATGCCAATTACCACACAAAATCAGCCCAGAAACTGCCTCCCAATCCACGTCCAAACTGCCACCAAATCCATGACCAAACTGCCTTGAAATTCTGCCCAGAACAGCCCCTTTATACCACCGAAAACTGCACTGAAAAATAGCCCCATCATTACCGAAAACTGCACTGTAAATCAGCCCTGCAACCACCAAAAAATTGCATTGAAAACTGCACTCTACTACCGCAAAAACCACCTAAAAATAGTCTATAATTACCGCAAAATAGTAAGCCAAAACCGTGACCAGAAACAGCAGCAAAATAGAGGAAACAACAGCCCAAAACAGCGAGGCAACGAAGGAAAACAACGAACCACTGAATCAGAAAAGTTACGGAGCATCAATCCTTCCGATAACCGCGTAACGCACTTCCAAGAGACGACTTAAGAGGTTAGACCTGAGGACACATTTTTATCTATTCCCGTTTTTTTTCTTATTATTCATTATTATTTATTATTATGTGTATCTTTGATTTATGTATGTTATGGCCATTGGATGAATGATTTTGTGTCAACTCTCGCGGTATATCGGATGGAAACCCAGACGTAAATTCCGTAGCCGAATCCGAATGGATGGTAGTGCGGTCTACACTCGGGATACAATGCCACGTACCGCTTGAGAGACGCACATATTTCGTGTCATCCGATCTTATGTTTATTTGTTGTTTGTTAGAAATAGTATGTTACTTTTATGCATGATTAGGTTGTTTAGTATGTTATTTTTTTATGCATGATTAGTTGATTATTTCCATGCATATTTAGGTATTTCTTTCGCATTAGGAACTTGATTATGTCTCTTCTACGTTTATGTTTAGATTATCATTTATTTACATTGCCATGGTTAACGATTTAATGTATGCATGAGATTGTGTACTTGCCGTTATTCCGACTTACTTTTATGTATGCAAACTTAGATATAGGTAGTATGCAAACTTAGATGTAGGTTGTTGCGTAGACTCGGTTATATTATTACATAAATCCATTCATTATAAGTGGCATAAGTAAGGGACCATTCCGAACCCAACGGTATAAAAAAGGCTTGGGTATTTAAAACAGTTCGCTCCACCCTCCCTATGGGGAATCTACAATAGGAAATCCATTTGACAGTCAGTCACGCACCATAACTCGTTGTGGGCACGTACCTTAAGGTATAAAAAAGGTACGCTCACTTGGTCGCTCGGACCCTTGAGTGGGGAGACCTAGTTGTGGGCAATCCTTCATCAACGAAAGCCTTTGTCTATACCCCTGTAAACCCGCACGTGAACTGTAGTTATAGGACCAATAGAAACTATCCATTTATGCCTATGTTTAGGACTATTGTCATTTGGATTCAGTTAGACCTTTCGTCATGAGTTGTGAACTTTTTGGGCCATTTAAACTGGGATGAGTTTGTGCCTTATGATAATTGGGCCAAAAGCTTCTAAAATGCCCATGGGCCATTTTGTGTTTAGGCCCCTCATCATTTGAAGTTGTTTAGCCATGTTATCGCAAAAGTGTAAACCTGTTGGGCCTTTTCAACTGGGATAAGTTTACACCGCGCAATAGTATGATTGAATGCTTCAAAATGATAATGGGCCGACTTATATATTCCATGCATCGCACGCATACATGCTAACATGCAGTTTTAAGAGACACCATAAATACCCGTTGGGTTAGGGAAGAGGGAAGACTCGTCAAAAGGCCGTCAGTAAACATGAGCGAATCAGAGAATGAGGTATCCCATATGGATCAGCTGGAAACAAGTCTCACTAAGGTTACCGAGCAACTGCAAGCTTTGACTGCCGCTATGGCTAATATGGATATGCCCCCGATGGGGGAGGCTATGAGAATGTGAGGCGTGAAGACCCTCCGAACAGGTTGAATGATGATGTCCATGTCTTTGATGATGACATGGCTGAGTATGCCGCGGGAAGGATAACCGGGTCCCAGGCTGAATTACAGAAACTCCGCGATCAGGTGGAATCAGTTACCTGTAAGCTGAAGGGTAATCATGAGACGTGAGGAACCTCCGAACAGATTGAGTGATGATATCCCTGTCTTTGATGATGACATGGCTGAGTATGAAGAATGCGCCTTTGGAATAACTGCATTGATAACCTTGAAAGCTAAGAATATCGAAGTTTACGGAGACTCGATGTTGGTAGTCCGACAGATGCAAGGAGAATGGGAATTGAAGGAATAATGGTTGAAACCCTACTTGTTCCACCTCAGGAATCTGGCATAGGCCCTCCCCGATTGCAAATTCCAGCACTTGCCGCGAGAAGAGAACCAAATGGTAGACGCGTTGGCTACCATAGCCGCAACTTGGGAAAATCCAGAGAAATTGGTGATGAGACCTCTAGTGTTGACAACGGCAAGCAGACCTGTCTACGAGATAGAAAATGTCTTGGAAGTAGAGATCAACGATGGGAAACCCTCGTACTATGATCTCCAGCGATACCTAAGATGCGAAGAACTTCCGAAAAAAGCGAGAAGAAAAGACTGGATAGCCATTCAGAAGTTAGCTTCTCAGTATGTGAGTTTAAAGGGAGAACTGTACAAGAGACAAGCGAATGGCATCCAGCTGAAGTGCCTGAGAAAAGAAGAGGCTCAGAAGGCAATGGAAGAAGTACATGCCGGAGTACAAGGCTTTTACCGGTCGACCATGGAAGCTGACTGCGTGAAGTTAGTAAAGCATTGTCACGATTGCCAAGCACACGGTAACTTGAATTATCTGCCGCACACAAAGTTACACGGGCTGTCAGAGCCGTGGCCTTTCTCAGCATGGGGAATTGACATGATCGGGGAAATTTGACCACACTCATCGAATGGACATCGCTTCATAGTAGTGGCAGTAGACTACTTTTCAAAATGAGTGGAAGCCGAGTCGTTTCACAACGTTACAACAAAGCAGATGGCGAAGTTCATATGTCGATATGGAATGCCGCATCATGTTGTAATAGATAACGGAGTCCATTTTCAAGGAGAAACAAAGGCAATGCTACAGAGGTATGGGATAGGACATCACAAGTCGTCACCGTACAGACCGTAGGAAAATAGAGCAGTCGAGGCAGCCAACAAGACGATAAAGAGGTACTAGCTAAGAGGACAGAGAACTATAAAGATTGGGCTGACAAACTACCGTACGCTCTGTGGGGATACATAAATTCTATGAGAACAGCAACGGGAGCCACACCTTACTCTTTGGTCTACGGAATAGAAGCAGTACTGCCAGTGGAAGTTGAGATACAGTCTATGCGGGTATTAGCATAAACAGAGTTACCTGAACAGGAATGGGCCTCACAGAGATTTGAACAGTTAGGAATGTTGGATGAGAAGAGAATGAAATCTTTACATCATATGCTGTTGTACCAGAAGAGGTTGGCTCGAGCATTCAACAAGAAAGTGCGTCCTACTAAGATCAGAAAGAGTGATTTGGTACTCAAGCAGTCAAAACCATCGACGACAGACCCGAGAGGAAAGTTCAGACCCAACTGGGAAGGACCCTACATAGTCCAGAAAGTAATGGGAAATGAGGCAGTGAGACTGTCAGATTTGGAAGGGAACGAGTTCACTGAGCCGATCAACGTGGACAGATTGAAGCAGTATTTTGCCTGAGGAAGTGAAGATCGAGAAGTCACCAAGGGAATTGGCGGAAGACCTAACCCAACAGAATAGGAAATTCATCCATGCATGCATGCATACACGTAACGTATTTGCATTATTTTGTTTTGTTGTGTTTTGTTTTGTATTCACAGGTTTCAAAGAAGAAAAGAAGAAAGCGGCAAATGGAAGCCAACTAGAAGCAGCAACATATGATTATTAGTTTCGGGGATGAGTCCCAGGTGTAGACAACAGAACCTGGGCGACGCCGTTCTAGGCTCGCGGCCTAGTTGGGAGTACGAAATAACATGGAGTCGCCACCCGGTGTGAACCGGGACAAAGATTTAAGGCCGCACTCACCCCTCGCAAGGGAAGACCTCAAACCGTTGGGTTCGGAATGGTCCCTTACTTATGTCACTTGTGATGATATGATTTGTGCAATAAACTAACCGAATCTATTTAACATTCATGCTCAAGGGTACTTAGATCTAACATGCTTTCATCCAAATAACTCCACGCAATATAACACAACGAGCATATTGAACCATTAAACCAAAGTAAACAAATAACTAATTAAACATAAACATAAACTAAACGAAACATCATGCATAAAGAATGAAGAAACAACATGCCTAAATAACACAATCATGCTTTGAAGATTAAATAACAAGACTAAATTAACTCATGCTTAAAATAATAAATAAACGGCCTAGAACTATGACATGCTCAAATACAAATTTGGATGAGACGAGATACGTGCATCTTAAGTGGTACGTGGCGTTGTATCCCGAGTGCAGACCGCAATACCGTCCATTCGGAATCGGCTACGGAATTTACGTCCGGTTTCCATCCGATGTACCACAAAAGGGAACACACATCCCGCTCATCCAACAATCACATCATGCCTCAAACGACTCTCATGCAATAATATTTTAAAATAAATAAAATAAAACGAAAGAAGATAAGTAGGAAGGTGCCCTCAGGTCTAACCTCTTTTGTTGTCTCACGAAAGGGCGTTACACGTCCGTTGGAAGGGTGAATGATCCGTAACTCTTTTGGTTCACCAACTCAACGTCTTTCCTTGCTGTTTTACTGTTCGGGCTGCTGTTTTTACTCCGTTTCGCTGCTGTTTTTGTTGTATTTTCTGGTCGCTATTTTGGGGTAATTAAGGGATTGGTTTGTGCAGTTTTTGGGGACTGTTTTGTGCAGTTTTTGATGCAGTTTTGTGGCTACAATTTGGACAGTTTCAGGGGTTATGGGGGCTGTTTTGAGGTGATTTGGAGGGCAGGTTTGTGGCTGTTTGGCCAGTTTTTGTGCGTGTAGGGCTGTGTGTGTAGGGCTGTGTGTGCGTGAGTTTGGTTAGTGTACTGGGCTGTGTTTGTGCGTGTAGGGCTGTATGTGGCGTGTAGGGCTGTGTGTGCGTGAGTGAATGGGACGTGAGAGTGGGTTTTTTGGCGTGCAGGTGATGGCTGCGTGAAGTTAGGTGGCAAGGGCGTGGGTGTTGTGGCAAGGCGTGAGCAGGTGGCCTCTTGAAGCGTGAACGTTGGCAGGTGGTATCTTGAAGCGTGAATGAGGCCATGTCGTGGCTTTGAGGAGGGCGTGAACGTTGGCAGGTGGGGCTAATGGCGTGAGGCCAAAGGCACGTATGTTGATTGCTTGCGCATGAGAGGTTTATCTAGGCGTGAAGGGCGTGAAGGGCTTGAAAGGCTTAGGGGTAAGGTGGCAGGCTAGCGAAGCGGGCGTTTGTTGGCAGTTTGTGAAGGCAGGTTTAGGGTTATTATTTTTGTATTTTTTGTGTGAATCTGCCAGCGTTTGGTAAGGGGGTGAATGGTTCTTTTTGTAGGCAAGGGGATGGGTTTACCTTGTTGGATAAGGAATATGGTTTGTGTGTTAATTGGGAGATCTTTTAATTTAGTATGTGATAAGGAAATCTTTTAATTTGGGGAAGTGATTTATGTATTTTAGGAAAGGGATTTAATTTAATTTAGGAATGTGAATTAATTTGTGTTATGTATTTTAATTTAATTTAATTTGTTTTAATTATTTAATTTGTGAGATGTGTTTTAAATGTTTTAATTATTTTTGGATGTGATTTAATGAGTTTGGTGTGTTTTAAAACAGAGGTCCAACAAGTGAACCCGAAGTGAAACAAGCGAGTTAAATCTGACAAAATACTAATTCCCAACTTTACCCTTCCAACGTCTGTTTCCCGCGGCTTTCACAACTAAAGAGGTAGTGTCTCCATACAAGACTCATCATCGGGCTAATATGCAAAAATGCAATGCCTACACCAGGGTTGAGTCCCGCATCAGTAGTAGTTTCGGGGATGAATCCCAGGGTTGAGGCCCGCATCAGTATCAGTTTCGGGGATGAGTCCCAGGGTCGAGGCCCACACCAATATCAGTTTCAGGAAAGGAATCCCTGGGGGCGAAGCCCACATTATCAGTGGTTGAAAGGAAGAATTCCAGTGGAGTGAGTGAAAAAAAAGAGAGAGAAATCCTTGATGGTTAGACATATGTCCGGTGATGACATTGTTTACTGTATGGAGGAACTTTAGAAACAATGAGTGCGAGATGTGCTCTCATCCGGTATTCTGAGTAGTTGATCTCAGCTAGACTCGCGAGCACTTGATTACGGGATCTTAACAGTAGAATCCTGAGTAGTCGGCGAGATGACTAGTTGAAGAGATAGTGGATCAGTGAATGACCGTTTGCCTAGATGTCTATCCTGGTTTACTTATGTTACGTTATGTGATATGGTTGGAAACAAAGAAAAAGAAAGTCTCTGAAAGAAAAGGAAAAAATAGACCACATATAACCGATAAGCGTGAAGCTACCCATGGGCGAGTATTAGGACCACCATGAGGAGAAATGCTACCTTAAAGGGTAGGTGTGTCGAAAGAAAGAAAATAGAAAGAAAGAAAAGAAAAAGAAAAAGAAATGAGAAAAAAAAGTTCAAAATGAAAAGAAAGAAAAGAAAAACATGAAAGAAAATAAGAAGAAGACCATATCATGTTGAGTACGAGGAAGTAATCACAGAGTATGATCAAGACATCTAGGTTGGTTAGACCCACTGATCCAATTCTCCGAGACAAGATCATCGAATTGGCTTACTTAAGGACTAAACTGCGAAAGAACATTGACACACACATACTGGGAGTCTAGTTCAGATCACTCGCTCAGACGGTCGGATTTGAGCGTATCAAGTACTTTGAAAGTTCTCTGGTTTCGACACGAAGCATCATTTGAGGACGAAAATATGTTTAGCTATCAGGATTATCTCGTGAGAAGTAGTATTTATGAAAGCGGCAAAAGAACAGAAAGATGGATCAAGTATGGGGGCGACCAGCCCACCATTTTCTCATACAATGCGGTTCGGGGATGAACCACCATCATTTCAGTTTTGGGGATGCGTCCCAGGGTTGAGGCCCACACATCATTAGCATGGGGTTTAGCACGACCGCGACGCCTCGGGTATGGGGTTTAGCACGCCGGGTATGGCACTCCAGGTATGGAGACACAATCGCGACACCTCGGGTATGGGGTTTAGCACCCCAAGTATGGCACTATGGGTATGGAGACGCAACCGCGACACCTCGGGTATGGGGTTTAGCATACCGGGTATGGCACAACAATATCAACTCAGTTCGAAGCAACATACAAGTCAAGTGGCAGCTGGCGAGCCAGGCAAGTAAAAATGCATTGCATAACTTTGATAGGATTGTCATTGTCACACACTGCACAAGTCCCGTCAAAGTGGGGGCGACTGTAGGCACTAAATTTTTGCATATAAGTCCCGATGATAAGCCTTGTACGGAGGCACTACTCTTTAAGTTGTCGAAGTCGCGGGAAATGGACGTCGGAAGGGAAAAGTCAGAAATCAATACCCTGTTGGATTAATTCGTTTGCTTAGCTTCGGGTTTGCTCGTTAGGCCTATGTTTTAAAACTTATCATTGGCCCAAAACCCCCGCAAGCCACACACCAAGCCCGTACACCACCATGCCACACACCAAGCCCATCAAAATAACCAACCACACGCCCATAATCCCTCCAAAATAATAAATCCACACATTAAAGACATGTTGAAATCCTAATAAATCACCTTCCCAAATTAAAAGAATCAAATCAAATCACCTTCCCAAATTAAAACTATCAAATCAAATCTCATAAATCACCTTCCTAATTAAATTAAATCACATTCCTAAACTAAATCAAATCTCATAAATCACATTCCTAATTAAATTAAATCACATTCCTAAACTAAATAAAATCAAATCAAATTAAATCAAATTACCTTCCTAAATTAAAGAGATATTTTTCTTATGATACACAAACTAAATATCCCCCATAATTACACAATATTCCTTCCCTATTCGCATAAGGACAACCCACAACCCTTGCCTATAAAAAAGTAGCATTCACGCCTTTCTTTCTAAAAAAAACCCTAGCACACCTCCATCACTCATCCACTCACGCCTTCTCTCTCCTCCTCTCTCACTAACGGTAACAAACAAAAATAATGACAAAACCCTAAAGCCAGGTCTACTCACTCACTCACACACTGCCCACTCGTCACGCACAAACCCCACTCAAAAAACATCCTCTCGACACAAACACCACAGGCACACGGCTAAAAAGCGACACCTTGCACCCAAGAGCCACGACGCCACTCCCATAAAATAAACGCAAAGCAATGACAAGAACAAACTGCCTCCCAATCCACGTCCAAACTGCCTCCAAATCCACGACCAAACTGCCTTCAAATCCACAACCAAACTGCCTTCAAATTCTGCCCAGAACAGCCCCTTATACCTCTGAAAACTGCACTGAAAAATAGCCCCATCACTATCGAAAACTGCACTGCAAATCAGCCCTGTAACCATCAAAAAACTGCACTCTACTACCACAAAAACCACCTAAAAATAGTCTCTAATTACCGCAAAATAGTAAGCCAAAATCGTGACCAGAAACAGCAGCAAAATAGAGGAAACAACATCCCAAAACAGCGAGGCAACGAAGGAAAACAACGAACCAGTGAATCAGAAAAGTTATGGAGCATCAATCCTTCCGACAACTGCGTAACACACTTCCAAGAGACGACTTAAGAGGTTAGACCTGAGGGCACCTTTTTATCTATTCCCGTTCTTTTTCTTATTATTCATTATTATTTATTAGCATGTGTATCTTTGATTTATGTATGTTGTGGCCATTGGATGAATGATTTTGTGTCAACTCTCACGGTATATCGGATGGAAACCCAGACGTAAATTCTGTAGCCGAATCCGAATGGACGGTAGTATGGTCTGCACTCGGGATACAATGCCATGTACCACTTGAGAGACATACTTATTTCGTGTCATCCGATATTATGTTTATTTGTTGTTTGTTAGAAATAGTATGTTACTTTTTTGCATGAATAGGTTGTTTAGTATGTTATTTTTTATGCATGATTAGTTGATTATTTCCATGCATGATTTAGTTATTTCTTTCGCATTAGGAACTTGATTATGTCTCTTCTACGTTTATGTTTAGATTATCATTTATTTACATTGCCATGGTTAGCGATTTAATGTATGCAAGAGATTGTGTGCTTACCGTTATTCCGACTTACTTTTATGCATGCAAACTTAGATATAGGTAGTATGCAATCTTAGATGTAGGTTGTTGTTACGTAGACTCGGTTATATTATTACATAAATCCATTCATTACAAGTGGCATAAGTAAGGGACCATTCCGAACCCAACGGTTTGAGGTCTTCCCTTGCAAGGGTGAGTGCGGCCCTAAATCATTTTCCCAGTTTACACTGGGTGGCGACTCCATGTTATTTCTCCGGTTTAGTTCCCCCGTGGGCTACTCCATTCTCCTGACCGGGCCGCGAGCCTAGAATAGCATCGCCGATTTCTGTGTCCTACAACCGCTAGAGGTGGATTCTCCTACTTCATTACCTTTATCGATGATCACTCGTGATATGGGTATGTGTACCTTATGCGGTACAAATCTGAAGCCTTTGAGAAATTCAAAGACTTCAAAGCTAAAGTAGAAAACCAGCTTAATAAAAGTATTAAGTCACTGAGGTCTAACCGAGGTGGTGAATACTTAAGCGACGGATTTCAAGATTACTTGAGAGAAAATGGCATTGTTTCCCAGTGGACTCCTCCGGGAACTCCACAACATAATGGGGTCTTCGAAAGGATAAATCGGACATTATTAGATATGGTCCGATCAATGATGCTAGGCACGGATCTACCTCTTTCATTTTGGGGTCTTGCTTTAGAAACTGCAACACTACTAATAAACCAAGTTCCTTCCAAGACTGTCAGTCAAACACCATATGCGTTATGGTCTAGGAAACGTCCTAGTCTTAGTTATCTAAGAGTTTGGGGATGTGACGCATATGTTAAGCTCACAAAAACTAAAAAATTGGATGATAGGACAGTTAAATGTAAGTTTGTAGGTTATGCCTTGAACTCAAGAGCATACATGTTCTACATCCTAAATGAACAAAGAACATTTGTCTCACGAAATGCTAAATTTATAGAGAACGAATTCCTTCTCAAGAAATATAGTGGGAGTAGACTTGACGTCGATGAGGTACGAGAAGAACAAACTAACATAGAACTAAACCCCAGGCCCCTCAAAAGGGCAGCGACAGAACAACCACAAGGTTATGAACTTAGAAGGTCTGGTAGGGAAAGATATGAGCCCGAAAGATATGGTTTCCATATTGATAAGGAACATGATCAGGTCATTAATAATGACGATCCCACCAGTTATGACGAAGCAATGTGTGACATTGATTCAGTCAAGTGGCTTGAGGCCATGAAATCCGAAATAGACTCTATGTATCAGAATCAAGTCTGGGACTTGGTGGATGCACCTGAAGGGATAAAACCCATAGGCTGCAAGTGGATTTACAAGCGTAAAACTGATGCAGAAGGCAACATACAAATCTATAAGGCTAGGTTGGTGGAGAAAGGTTATAGACAAATCCAAGGAATTGACTATGATGAAACATTCTCGCCTGTTGCAATGATAAAGTCCATTCAAATTTTACTGGCACTAGCTGCACACTTTGATTATGAGATTTGGCAGATGGATGTCAAAACAACTTTCCTTAATGGGAACCTCATAGAGGAAGTCTATATGACACAACCTGAGGGGTTTGCATCTAAGGATGATCATAATAAAGTATGCAAGCTTAAACGATCCATTTATGGACTCAAGCAAGCCTCCAGAAGTTGGAATATACGATTTGATGAGACAATCAAATAATTTGACTTCATCAAAAATGTAGACCAGCCTTGTGTTTACAGGAAAAGTAGTGGGAGTACTGTTGTATTTCTTGTATTATATTTCGATGACATATTAATCATCGGGAATGATATTCCCATAATGCAAGCCACCAAGCAATGGTTTCTCAGAATTTCTCCATGAAAGATTTGGGAGAAGCAGCCTACATCCTCGGCATTAAGATCTATCGTAATAGATCTAAGAGAGGTTGTTAGGACTTTCTCAATCTACATACATAGATAAAGTTTTGAAAAGATTTAAAATGGAAGATTCCAAAAGAGGTAATTTACCTACTTGTCATGGAATCAAATTATCTAAGGAGCAATGTCCACATACTCATTCAGATAGAGAGCGTATGAGTAGGATCCCTTATGCTTCAGCAATAGGATCGATCATGTACGCCATGCTATGTACAAGACCTGATGTCTCTTATGCTCTTAGCATAACGAGCAGGTATCAGACAAATCCTGGTGAGCAACACTGGGCAGTTGTCAAAACAATCCTCAAGTATCTGAGAAGAACTAAGGATATGTTCTTGACATACGGAGATTATTCTGAGATGAAAGTCATTGGTTACTGTGATGCGAGCTTTCAGACTGATAGGGATGACAACATATTGCAAATAAGATATCTGTTTACTTTGAATAGCGGAGCTGTCAGTTGGAAAAGCTCAAAGCAGTCAACTACAACGGACTCCACCACTGAAGCCGAGTATATTACAGCATTTGAGGCAGCTAAAGAAGCAATCTGGATAAAGAAGTTCATCACGGAGCTGGAAGTGCTTCCCGTGATAAAGAATGGCGTCACGATGTATTGTGACAACACGGGCGCCATTGCTCAATCAAAGGAACCAAGGTCACACTAGAAATCCAAGCATGTACTCAGGCGATTTCATCTCATCAGGGAGATTGTTGAGAGAAAAGAAGTTATTATTGAGAAAATACTCACAGAAGATAATGTTGCAGATTCTCTGACTAAAGGGCTGACTCAACAAAAGCATGATAGGCACACCCGAGAGTATGGTGTCCAGATTCATACTAGTTGGCTATAGTGCAAGTGGGAGATTGTAAAGGATATGCCCTATACCCAACTTATGGATGGGCTATATGTACATGTATTTGTAATATTTTTCATTAATTAATAAAATGGCAATCTTTATTAAACGTGTCTTACATAAATTATATTAATCATCATACACTGTAATAAAGCCCTTGGAGTAATAAGATGATGGCTTACACGCCTTATGAGAATCATTATTCTCAAACGTTCATAGTCATAGTTTTGTGAATAATCTGGGTGTTCATAAAGCGGAGAGACTAGCATGATGATATGATCTGTCCTTAAGTGGGGTAGCCGATCTCATAAGCTACTAGCGGAGATCCGTCCGCTTGGTGTATCACATGGATGCATGAGTTTCTCGTGTCCATCGAACTGACCGCCGAAATTTTTCACATGGAGTGTTTATCCCATGTGTCTGTGAGAACTTTCATGTATCGATTGTATGACTAGTCCTTAGACTTGAGGTCTTTACAATCTTATGTGTGGATCAAATAACTTTGACATTCTCCTTCCCCGGTTCAAAAGATCCGGTCATAAGGGTATGATTGGGTCATTTGTTGAAACACATGAAGTTTGTAAAGATACAACAGAGAATCGACACTCTCTCGGATAATATTTTCTTATAATAGTAGTATTCTAGTTCGCGGGTTGATATGTGTGATCAGTGCTTGAAACTGTGGCCACAAAGGAAGAATTATGTGATATTCTTGGGTTAGCATGATTCACGACACTATCAACATCATACATTTGACTATATGGGTATACACTTTCCATACCCTAGGTCAAACAGTAGGGATATAGTGAGGCGAGGGATCGTATCATATGTAAATCACATACAGAATGTGTATATATATCTTTCCTTCTCATTTGGGGGCCTTGGCATGTTGCTAGATGTCCACCTTGGTCATTGAAATCGAACGACCATCTGATCGGAGGATAATTTATGTTCGATTAAATTATCATGATTTATTTCATGTCCAACTTGAGGGGAACCCAAAAGGTCACACATAACAAAGTCGAAATCAATGGTTAACAATGCACAATACAAATTTAACAGCATATATGATTGTTGTAGGAATTGTTCATAAATGGTTCAATGTGTTTAATTATTCAATAGATCATTTATGAGGTTCCATAACAGCTTAGGGATTGGTGAATGACGATAGGAGCACTTTGGGAATTGGAATAAATAATAATAAAAAACGTGAATAGTAACATGAATAGTAATATGAATAGTAACATGAATAATAAATTTTTTTATTTGTTATTTGTTTTGAATTCCAATTCGGCCCAAACTCTTATTAGGGTTTTATAATCTCATTAAACCACTAAATTAAGATCCAATGGCTAAGATTAAATTAATATTTATCCCACATCAGATTCTTAATTAATTTTGTTGTCTTTGGAGCACCTATATAAACCCAATGAATTCTTTACAAATTTTTACACCAAAACCTTTCATATCTTCGGTTTATATAAGTGAGAAACTCTAAAGTTTAAGAGTAAGCCATTGATTTTGAGGATCCTTAAGTTTAATAGACTAGAGGAATCTCAAGTTAAAAGTTTCGAGGTATTTGCCTAGGCTAGCACCAAGAGACACCTTTGGAGGCCACACACTTGGGTGGCTCTTTGGAACGTGGAAGAGCTTGCTGAGTTCGAGAAAAGCTTGTAGATTAGAGGGAGGACTGAAGGAGTCTTCGGTTCAAGTAACTCATTTTCTTTCTTTATTTTTTATTAGAGTTCTTATGATAGTTAACATGTTTAAGTCTATGTTCTTTGCATGTTTTATGAGTTTTTATGCTTAGAATATATAGTAATGTTCCTAGGCTTGTAGAATAATAAAAACAAATGGGTCTTGGGCAAAAGGATAACGACATCATAATTTTTAATTTTCCGCTGTGCACTCGCGGTCGCTTCGCAATATAGTATACGTAGTATTGCATATTAAGATCTAGTATCGAATATCACATGCTAGGCCTAGGGCTGGAATTGTGTCTGCCCCGTACGAAGCATATATCAGATCACAGGCAAGTAGTCTCTATAATCGGATAATCATGACCTAGTCTTATTATCCCGATGACTGCAATACTTTACATTACCAGTTCCGTATCCCTGCGTGATCATCATCTCCATATGAATGAAGTGATATGTCCATCTTGACATCACACCCAATACACTACGATTCTCAGTATACCCAGAAGAGGCGTACACAGAACCTGTTAAAGCCCCGAACGACCAAAACCAAAGTATACTGATTGTCGCAAGTATTAGCGGTGCAAGTCTCAGGTTAAGACCAAATACACCTACCCTGATTCGGATTCCCATAGACACATAGTCATACTACCAATGAGATTCTGAGGGGTCTATCCATAGCGAAGCTGTTTCCGTACCATCGGTAAACAGAACCTCCTATTACACTTGCATGAGTATCTAATACCCAAATATATGAGAACTATGTCGTTACGCTTCCATAACATGCACAAGTGTAATACTAGCCTATTTCGTATTATCGATGTCCAGTCTCGATAATACTACGACTAGGGATATTTAATGATTAAACCTTACATGGATTAATACTATCTCATATCTTATTAATCCGGTACTAATCATATGGACTTTTATCATTTATATATCCCAATAATCCAATTACAAATGAGAAAAGAGCAATTTCATTTGTCACATAGTTTATTTGTACAACAACACCATATTTTGTACAAATAGTTATGCTATGGGTTATAATTGTCCAACATGATGTACGCCCTAGAGCTATATGTAACGTAAACTATTTTATCAAAGTGTTTGTTTAATTTTTCGCCTATTATAAATAATATTGAATACCCTAGATTACTTATGTGCCTTCAGACTTAGTGTGCGAGTGTCATACACAAGATGATTTAAGTATGAAGTTAGTAATCTTAAATAGTCCATAAAGAGCAAACAAAACGGATACTTTTTTTTGTGGTTTATCTGTAGCCGCGGTCCATTATATATTTATATGGCGACCTTGATCCAAGATCGTCCATGAAAGACATTAGAATGGAGGCACCTTGTATGATCGATCATATAGGACTGGACCTAGATGGAAATGACATCTTTATAATATTCGTTAAACAAAGAAAGTCATTTCGATCTACCAGATGGTCATATATGGATTAATCTTAATCCTGAGTGTACTACGAACTCTTGCATGGTAGGCTATGTCATTTGATTTACGAAGGTGAGGTTGGTGTAGCAGTCTCGACCAATAGCTACGTACTTTGGAGGCATGGTCTGTTGTGTAGTTGGGAACGTTTTACATAGATATGGAGTTCACTCCTTCTTGTGAGAAGTAGATGAGTATCTTTCTTAAGGGTTGATTCGGTACTTGAAAAGTTAGAGCGGTCAAGTCTTTCTATTACGAATAGAAAGATTAAAATTCATAATTGTTATGAATAAATCGTTCATTAGAGAATCAATGGTACTTAAGGTAAAAATAATTAGACGGGTATAACAGAAATTATGACCCAGCTGTTGGTTTCTATTATATGTCCCAAGGAAAGATTAAGCATTCATGAAATACTATAAATGAATATATATAAAAGACTTGAAGCATGGCGGAATCATACTTACAAAGCTATGTGATGAAGAAGATGATCAAATGGTGGAAGCTCCAAGTTTTGGAAGATTCGGCCAAGAGGAGGAAGAAGACTTGAAGCTCCAAGCTCTTGTATTCCAAGCTCTTTGATGGTTTCCCTATCACCTCTTTTGATCCCTTGCTTGTGCTAGCAAAAATGGAGAAATAGAAGATCAAATCTTCCTTGCCCTTGTCAATGGAGTTCTCGGCAATTTGAGAGAGAGAGAGATTTTTGTGTAAAGTCTTAATTGATCTTTGTTTTACCAAAAATCAATTTATATTTATGTTATAATTATTAAATAAATAATAAATCTATGACATAACCATGCAATGGCTAGAGTGTCAAACACTCAAACTCCATGCAAAGCCTTTGAGTGTAATGCACACTATCACCATGCAATGCCTTAGAGTGTTTTGTACACTATTAACATGCAATGCCTTATCAATAAAATAATGCATATAATGACAAGTGTCATGTGGGCCCCACACGTTTCCCAATGAAAGTGGGCCCACGTCCACTCACGCGTTCGGGTTCGATATTTCCGAAATACCGAGCTAGCGTCGCGACGTTAATTAAATCGGATTTAAATAAATAATCGCTCCTAGCGAAATTATTATTTACGTCGCTTACGAATTAATTCTAAATTAACTCGTATGCCCGAATTAAAATCTAATTTTAATTTCGCGTCGAAATCGAATTTCGATTATTATATCGAATACAATAATTTTATATCGATTAATTCCAAATTAATCGTTCTCTCTCTCTAAATTAGGCACTTTATCCAAGATAAAGTTTCTCCGCAATTAATCCAAGATTAATTAAGTCCGAATCAAATATCATAGGTGAATCTTCAGGAAGCGACCCAAGAGATCTCCGGATATTTTGGCAGTAATATACGGTCGTCGGATAATCCGAACACGTACGTACCTCGTACTACGTCTTTACCGATTTACAAGACAAGGTTGGCTTCTAGCAAAGCGCCATGCCTACCCAATTCTCCAGAAATATTCTTATAGGAATATAAGATCTGTATCAGGCGTAGTATACCGTAGTATTGCGTACATCGATCCAGTATCGGATGATCACATGCTAGGCCTGGGGCTGGAGATGTGTCTGCCCCGTACGAAACATATATCGGACATCAAGCAACTAGTCTCTTTAAATCGGACAATCCTGACCTTGTCATATTGTCCCGACGGTTGCAACCTTATAGAGTACTAGTTCTGTGTCCTGCGTGATCATCACCTCCATATGTCTGAAGCGATACTTCCATCTTGACATCACATCCAGTACACTACGATTCTCGATAAACCCAGAAGAGGTGTACACAGAACCGGTTAAGGTCCCCAACCACCAAAACTAAAGTTTACCGATTGTCGCAAGTACTAGCGATGTAAGTCTCAGGTTAAGACCATATACACCTACCTACCCTGATGCGGCCTCCCATAGACACGTAGACATACTACCAATGGGATTCCGCGGGTCTATCCAGAGCGAAGCTGTTTTCCGTACCATCGGTAAAACACAACCTCCTATCGCACTTGCATAAGTATCCAATACTTAAATATATGAGAACTATGCCGTTGTGCCCTCACAACGTGCACAAGCGCAATACTAGTCTATTCCGCATTATCGATGTCCAGTCTCGATAATACTACGACTAGGGATATTTAATGATTAAACCTTTGGGGACTGATACTGTCTCATATCATTCTCAGTCCAGGTACTAATCATATGGACTTTCGCCATTTATAAGTCAAAGTAAATAATATTACAAAACGGCAAAAGGCAATTTCATTATCACATAGTTAATTTTGTACAATAATACAATATCATTTACAAACAGTGACGCTATGGGACATAATGTCTAACAATCTCCCACTTGGCCTATAGCCAGTCACTCAAGCATCTAATACCCGAACTATGTATGTGTCGTTCAAAAACTGCTGTAGAACAGCTTTCGTCAGCGGATCTGCAATGTTGTCATCTGATGTGACCTTCTCGACTTTTACATCGCCACGATGTATAATCTCTCGAATCAGATGATAACGTCGAAGAACATGCTTGGACCGTTGATGAGACCTTGGTTCCTTAGCCTGTGCTATAGCCCCGTTATTGTCACAATACAATGGAACGGGCTCAGCTGCTAACGGAACTACTCCTAATCCGATTAGGAACTTTCGGATCCAAACTGCCTCCTTTGCTGCTTCAGATGCAGCGATGTACTCCGCTTCTGTTGTTGAATCGGCAACAGTATCTTGCTTGGAAGATTTCCAGCTCACTGCTCCGTTATTCAAGCAAAAAATGTACCCGGATTGCGACTTGTCGGTTTGGAAACTTGCATCGGTATACCCAGATACCGCAAGTTCTCCACCTCCATAAATTAAGAAAGCATCCTTAGTTCGTTTAAGATACTTAAGGATATTCTTAACTGCTATCCAGTGACCTTCACCTGGATCGGCCTGATAGCGACTGCACATGCTCAAAGCATATGAGACATCAGGTCGTGTACATATCATGGCATACATGATCGATCCGACTGCCGAGGCGAACGGTATCCGACTCATGTGGTCTCTCTCTTCCTGAGTCTTAGGACACATGTCCTTAGACAGAGAGGTACCACGTACCATTGGAACCAATCCCCTCTTGGATTGTTCCATGTTGAATCTCTTCAACACTTTATCAATGTATGTACTCTGGGAGAGTCCAAGCAGCTTTCTAGATCTATCCCTGTAGATCTTTATTCCAAGAATAAAGGCTGCTTCTTCCCAGATCTTTCATGGAGAATTTTAATGAAAGCCAAGCTTCCCCGACGTTAGCATGGGAATGTCATTGCCTATAAGCAATACGTCGTCGACATAAAGGACAATAAAAGTAAGTGCTCTCCCACTAACCTTCTTGTATACACAAGGGTCATCTGCGTTTTGCACGAAATCATATTCCTTTATGATCTCATCAAAACGCTGATTCCATGACCGTGATGCTTGCTTCAATCCATAAATGGATCGATTTAACTTGCAAACCTTGTTTGCAAGTCTAGGTACGATAAAACCGTCAGGCTGTTGCATATAAACATCCTCCAAAAGTTTCCGTTAAGGAAAGCGTTTTAACGTCCATTTGCCATATCTCGAAGTCGAAATATGCAGCTATTTCAAGCATTATCCGAATGGATTTAATCATGGCAACGGGTGAGAAGGTTTCGTCATAATCAATACCATATTGTTGACGATACCCCTTCGCTACAACCTAGCCTTGTACGTTTGTACGTTGCCATCCATGTCGGTCTTCTTCTTGAAGATCCATCTGCATCCAATAGGCTTTACGCCTTCTGGTGCATCAACCAGTGTCCAAACTTGGTTGGCGTACATGGAATCCATCTCGGACTTCATGGCTTCTTGCCATAAAGCGGAATCGATATTTTGTATCGCTTCCTCATACGTAGCCGGCTCATTATCCTCAATAAGATTAATATCTATATGAGGTGAGATCAGGAACCCATACCTCTCAGGTACTGTTCTGACTCTCTCCGACCTACGCGGTCCTTGTGTATGTGAAGTTTGTGGTACAGACTCATCCCGGATGGTCTGTTCTTGTTCCGTCGTTGATTCATTGCCAGGAACAGTATCACTACGATCTTCATCGAGTTCTACTTTCCTCCCACTTACCACTGCATTTAGGAATTCCTTCTCAAGGAAAACCGCATGTAGAGCAACAAATACTTTGTTCTCTTGTGGGTAATAGAAGTAATATCCTTTGGTTTCCCTAGGATATCCAACGAAAAGGCATTTATCAGATTTGGGTTCAAGTTTGGTGCCTTCCAAACGTTTAACATATGCCCAGCATCCCCAAATCTTTAGGAAAGAGAAACCTGGTTTCCTTCCTGTCCATATCTCATATGGGGTCTGTTTAACAGACTTCGACGGTACCTTATTCAAAATAAGTATAGCACTGTTTAATGCGTATCCCCAGAAGGATATTGGTAGCTCAGTGCGACTCATCATTGACCTCACCATGTCCAACAAGGTGCGGTTTCTCCGTTCGGACACACCGTTTAATTGTGGTGTTCCAGGAGGAGTCCACTGTGAAAGAATACCATATTCTTTCAAGTAATCTTGAAACTCATAACTTAAGTATTCGCCACCACGGTCTGACCGTAATGTCTTGATACTCATCCCTGTTTTGTTTCTCCACTTCGTGTCGAAACTCTTTGAATTTCTCAAAAGTTTCCGACTTGTGTCTCATAAGATACACATAACCGTAACGAGATGCATCATCTGTAAAGGTTACGAAGTAGTGAAATCCACCTCTAGCCTGGCTAGACATGGGCCCGCATACGTCAGTATGAACGAGAGCTAACAGTTCTGTGGCACGTTCACCTTTACCGCTAAAAGGTGATTTAGGCATTTTGCCTAAAAGACAAGATTCGCAGACGTCATATGAATTGGGATCAAATTCGTCCAAGTACCCACTCTTTGAAAGTGTGGATATGCGAGTCTTGTTGATGTGTCCTAGACGACAATGCCACATATAAGCTTCATCTTTTAGATTACTCCTTTTGAGCCTTTTGTTTGTCATTTTAGGAGATTCATTTATATTCAAAATATAAAGACCGTTATTTGCAACAGCTGTGCAAATTTCTGTATCATTTTTATATAAATAACACCCTGTGTTCCTGAATACAAAAGTGTAACCCTGCTGGGTTAACAAGATACAGATATAATATTCCTAGTTAAACTAGGCACAAAATAACAGTTCAAAAGTTTAAGTTCATGCCCTGAGGGCAGTACTAAAACAAAAGTCCCTACGGCCAAAACAGCAACTGGTGTTCCGTTTCCGACCCGTAGATCCATCTCCCCTGATGCCAGCACCCTGCTATCATGCAGATCCTGCACATCAGTACAAATATGAGCACCACAACCAGAATCAAAAATCCAATTTTTAAAACTAGAAGTATTCATATTTATCTCAATAACAAACATACCAGAGGCAATGCCTTGCCAGCCTTGATATCCTCCCTCTGCACAATGCTCATTCGGCAGTCACGTTTCCAGTGACCCCTCTTGCCGCAGTTGAGGCAGATGTCGCGAGATTTGTCCTTTGGCTTCCTAGAAGCCACTGTCAACTTGCCTTTACCCTTCTTCTTGAACTTCTTCTTCCTCACCTCCAATTGCCTTGGGGCCACCCTTTGGCGCATGAGAGGTCATGCAAAATGCGCCTCGCGCTTGCTCCCCTTTAGGAGTTCCCTTTCGGACTCCTTCAGCACAGACAACAACTCTCCAAGAGTGTCGTCAGTATCCATCAACTTGTAGTTGACTATGATTTGTTTCCAAGTATCAGGAAGTGACTGCAAGATCATATCTATAGTCAGATCAGCCTCCAAGACTATTCCCATATTGGCCAACTCATCAATATCGGAATCATTTGAGCCCCGTGGGCTTCAACTGATGCGCCGTCTGTCATCCGGGAGCGGAAGAGTTTCCTTACTAGCTCGTACCTCTTCATCCGCTTATTGGTGCGGTGAAGATCACGCAATCTTGCCATCATGTTATAGGGATCCAAATCCCTATTCTGGCGTCTGAAATGCTGAGTCATTGCAGCTAGCATAACTGACTGAGCTTGGTCACAATCATCACTATGAGTTTCCATAACTCTAGCTCCAGTGGCTCAGTGGGTTTAGGCGGAGAGGTCTCTGAATAGTATACAGTATCCTCTCAGCCCCAAGCACTATCTTGAGGTTCATTTCCCAGTCGGCAAAGTTTGTCCCTTTGAAGACATTATCGCCCATGATTATGTCGCGGATATTACCTTTGCCAATCATCTTGACAACTATAGTCCAACTATAAAGTCAACGATGTTATGGGTACAGTCAAACTGTTACATATAAAAATAACAATATATTAGTCCAACTAATTATTTAAAATATTGACGAAATAATTTTGAAAGACGCGTAAGGCTAAATATCTGAATGAAATTGCAAATTCAATAATAGCCTCCCACTATTTTCTTCAAGTTTCTAACCCTCTGTAGACAACTCGGGAAATCGAATTTCCTAGTGGGCTAGGATCCCGTTAAATAACACACACCTTGACTTTGGCCAACAAGTTGTATGATATTTAACTAGGTAGATCTCGAAGATCAATTGGATCCCATCCAATTCCTAGATCCGGTAGGTGGACATCCAAGTCCGAAACATATATATCTAATACATATGTCAATGTATCTAATACATTTTCCTAACCATTTCCTCTGAATCAACTAAGCCTTGGCTTTGCACAACAAACCTAATGATTCCAGTTAAGCGGGACCCATTGACAAGGAAAATTTCGTAATCAATGTCGTGGACAAGAAGTGATCTTGACTTTGGCCAACAAATCACAACTTGGACAGGACACCGATGTGGAACAAAATTCTCATGATTCAAACACATCCTCAATTGACAAAGGTCTTGACTTTGGCCAACAAACCAATGCCAATTTCGGATCTTGAGAAAGAATCATTCAACGGAAGGAAAATCGCTAATATTGTTTGAGGGATTTTTGCGTAATTGGCAACCAATTAATTTATCTTTGTTAGGTCTCATCATCATACACCCTTAAGCATGCTTCTAAAACATCATAAAGCGCGTAAAGTAAAGTAATAGTGATATGCGGATGGATATATAAACAACTTGTTCCTAGAACAAATCACTCCCTTTCCTCTCCCCGTTAGCACTATTCTACTTCTACCCAATTACATAATACAATAAGAGAAACCTCATTTACATTGAGGGGAATTAGGTGAGAAGAGAATACAAAGAGATAAAGAGATAAGGCTGGACACGCAGGTCCAATTTATAAATTCCAAATTTACAATAATTTCTAAAATTACCCTTTCCCTTCTAATATCCATCCGATATACACTATTCATTCATCACATACATATATATTCAAACAAGACATGCTTTACAACCAATCTAATCCAATTAATTAGTCTTTGTTAAAGTGATCATCCAATGTTCAAACAACGGTTTGATTTTGCGCGAGTCCAACTCGATTTAGAATAAGTACATAAGGTACGAATTCGCGAATTATATCGAACTACTATTAAATCTAATTTAATTCGTATTCAATACTAATTCAATTATTTAATTCCAAATTAAATGTTTACACTTTTAATGTGCTTTAAAGACTTAGATTCTAAATCCAATTCTATTGGGTCTCAAAGCCCAACTAACATCCAATGTTTAATTTAATTCAAGTCAAATGGGCTTTCAATTGATTTATTAAGGCTTGGGCTTTGGTCAATGTGGGTCATACCCAATTACCAAGCCCAAATAAGGAATCACCCTTAAGTGCCATAAAACCAATTTCAAGCCCATAAGGCCCAATTAAATTATTAAAGCCCATTATATTATATTTGGACTTAATGGAGTGATTTAGGCCCAAATTGGATCAATCCTTTGGCCCAAATCTACTTGGTCCAACCAAGCCCATTATGCCCAAATACAATATTAAAAGCCCAATTCACCAATTAAGCCCATTAATTAAATTTTAATATTCCAAACATTAAAGTCCAATTAATTAAAGTGTAATACCAAGATTAATATATTAAACCAAATATTTCAAAAAATACCCATTTAATTTATTAATCATGTATTGTTCAAATAAATGTCCAACATTAATTTAACAAAAAATCAACTCCTTTACATGTCTTATGTATTTCGGCCAAGGTGAGTTTTTGTGTCGATTTGTTTTTCAATCCGATTGAATTACTAATCTACGTCCCGTACACGTTCTAAGTCATCCAATGATCTTAAACACACAAAAAATCCAATCCACTCCAAGTAGCAACACATTCGGCCAAGGCATGAGTTGGGGGAAAAATCATCCAATGCATTTTTCATAAAATTGATTCCATATAACATCATGTTATATACATGCAAGCATACTTATTAATCAAATTTCATAAGAACATGCTTATATCAATTTCTTCATCATGCCATTCGGCCAAGGTGAAGATATTGGGGAAAAATCATCCAATGCATTTTTCATAAAATTGATTCCATGTAATATCATTCTATATACATGCAAGCATACTTATTCATCAATTTCACAAGAACATGCTTTATCAATTTACCACACCCATTCGGCCAAGGTCAAAATTTGGGGGAAAAATCATCCAATGCATTTTTCATAAAATTGATTCCATATATATCATTCTATATACATGCAAGCATACTTATTCATCAAATTTCACAAGAACATGCTTCAACCAATTTTAGTCAAATTTTAACCTAAAGTATTTCATGCTTAACCATGGCTCCATGATACCATTGTTGGTTTCTATATATGTCCCAAGGAAAGATTAAGCATTCATGAAATACTATAAATGAATATATATAAAAAGACTTGAAGCATGGCGGAATCATACTTACAAAGCTATGTGATGAAGAAGATGATCAAATGGTGGAAGCTCCAAGTGTTGGAAGATTCGGCCAAGAGGAGGAAGAAGACTTGAAGCTCCAAGCTTTTGTATTCCAAGCTCTTTGATGGTTTCCCTATCACCTCTTTTGATCCCTTGCTTTGCTAGCAAAAATGGAGAAATAGAAGATCAAATCTTCCTTGCCCTTGTCAATGGAGTTCTCGGCAATTTGAGAGAGAAGAGAGATTTGTGTAAAGTCTTAATTGATCTTTGTTTTACCAAAAATCAATTTATATTTATGTTATAATTTATTAAATAAATAAAAATCTATGACATAAACCATGCAATGGCTTAGAGTGTCAAACACTCAACTCCATGCAAAGCCTTTGAGTGTAATGCACACTATCACCATGCAATGCCTTAGAGTGTTTTGTACACTATTAACATGCAATGCCTTATCAATAAAATAATGCATATAATGACAAGTGTCATGTGGGCCCCACACGTTCCCAAATGAAAGTGGGCCCACGTCCACTCACGCGTTCGGGTTCGATATTTCCGAAATACCGCTAGCGTCGCGACGTTAATTAAATCGGATTTAAATAAATAATCGCTCCTAGCGAAATTATTATTTACGTCGCTTACGAATTAATTCTAAATTAACTCGTATGCCCGAATTAAAATCTAATTTTAATTTCGCGTCGAAATCGAATTTCGATTATTATATCGAATACAATAATTTTATCGATTAATTCCAAATTAATCGTTCTCTCTCTCTAAATTAGGCACTTTATCCAAGATAAAGTTTTCTCCGCAATTAATCCAAGATTAATTAAGTCCGAATCAAATATCATAGGTGAATCTTCAGGAAGCGACCCAAGAGATCTCCGGATATTTGGCAGTAAATACGGTCGTCGGATAATCCGAACAACGTACGTACCTCGTACTACGTCTTTACCGATTTACAAGACAAGGTTGGCTTCTAGCAAAGCGCCATGCCTACCCAATTCTCCAGAAATATTCTTATAGGAAATAAGATCTGTATCAGGCGTAGTATACCGTAGTATTGCGTACATCGATCCAGTATCGGATGATCACATGCTAGGCCTGGGGCTGGAGATGTGTCTGCCCCGTACGAAACATATATCGGACATCAAGCAACTAGTCTCTTTAAATCGGACAATCCTGACCTTGTCATATTGTCCCGACGGTTGCAACCTTTTATAGAGTACTAGTTCTGTGTCCTGCGTGATCATCACCTCCATATGTCTGAAGCGATACTTCCATCTTGACATCACATCCAGTACACTACGATTCTCGATAA
Source organism: Zanthoxylum bungeanum (assembly GCA_019454045.1). NCBI lineage: Eukaryota > Viridiplantae > Streptophyta > Magnoliopsida > Sapindales > Rutaceae > Zanthoxylum > Zanthoxylum bungeanum. Next base: position 131,036 of record SKCR01032023.1, read on the forward strand.
ACCCAGAAGAGGTGTACACAGAACCGGTTAAGGTCCCCAACCACCAAAACTAAAGTTTACCGATTGTCGCAAGTACTAGCGATGTAAGTCTCAGGTTAAGACCATATACACCTACCCTGATGCGGCCTCCCATAGACACGTAGACATACTACCAATGGGATTCCGCGGGGTCTATCCAGAGCGAAGCTGTTTTCCGTACCATCGGTAAAACACAACCTCCTATCGCACTTGCATAAGTATCCAATACTTAAATATATGAGAACTATGCCGTCGTGCCCTCACAACGTGCACAAGCGCAATACTAGTCTATTCCGCATTATCGATGTCCAGTCTCGATAATACTACGACTAGGGATATTTAATGATTAAACCTTTGGGGACTGATACTGTCTCATATCATTCTCAGTCCAGGTACAATCATATGGACTTTCGCCATTTATAAGTCAAAGTAAATAATATTACAAAACGGCAAAAGGCAATTTCATTATCACAAGTTATTTTGTACAATAATACAATATCATTTACAAACAGTGACGCTATGGGACATAATGTCTAACACCAGCTCTAATTAACGAATACTCGTGAATGGTTCATCTATATAGAGTGACAATATCGATGAACACCGACTTGGGTCGGCTTATATAGCAGATGCGGCAACGAGAGTACAACTTCAGGTTTTTAAGTGGATAAACCATGAGTTAATAATTCGAATATTATTCAGAGCTTAATTATATTTCAAGATTATTGGGATCGTAACCAGTAGGTCCATTTGGTAACCCCTAGCTCGAGAGACTATAACAGATTTAGTATAATTGGATAGTCCAATTATATAACACATATGTTTAAATTATTAATATTATTAAAAAAAATTATTTGTCACAACTAGGGAACATATATTAAAAGTTAATATATTTTGTGATAATTATATGATAATTATGAAATGAATAATTAAATTATATGGATTATTTAATAAGGCTAAAGTTTGTTAATTTCTAATTATTGGGTTTGGGACCTCTTGATTTATTTTGGAAGTTACAAATCTATAATGGCATTGAATCTTTTTGATTTTTTACATCTTTGGTTTTATGGAAAGTTAATATAATTGTTACACAATTGATAAAAAAAATATATGCATGGCCGACTTTTTGAGTGGTGGAAAGGGGAAATGGTTTTTTATTTTGTAAAATTAAACCCTAAGTATAAAAGAGAAAATTATGATTTTTCTTTTGTAATTTTTTTCTTAAAACCCTAGCCACCTTTCATCTTCTTAGATTCTTTCTCTCACAAAGTTGAGAAAAACAAAACAATAGAAAAGAAAGAAAAACAAAATAAAATATAAGTGTGATTAAATCTCTAAATCATTTAGGGATGTTTTGTGAGTCCTGCCCACACAAGTTTCTATTTGTAACAAGATATAGTTCGGAAGATTTTATGGTGTCGAACAAATCTTCATCTTCATCCATTTCTTGTGGTTCACGTTAGTGAGCATTATTTTTGCTCATCGCCGCCCCTTTACTTGGTGAAACAGAACTCTGTTTGGTTTCATTTTAATCCAGCTTTTTGGGAACATTTTTTGATGTTTTGTGGCTGTGTTGGGGCTGTTTTCAAGTGAAAAATCAGAACCAAAACATAGCGATAATCCACGCATTTTAGAGGTTGTTACTGCAGTGCGTTTGGGCGCGAATCGAGTCCAAAACAGTCCAGTTTTTGTCTGTCTGTTCAGGGCTGTTCGGGGACTATTTCGGGGGATGGAATTTTTTCTAAAACTGAAGCAAAATTTCAGTGGGTGTGGCAGTAGCATTCGGCCAGTTCAAAGGAAGCGCAAAAAAAGTTTTCAAATCCGATCCGTGCCTAAATTGTTTCCGCTGCCCAAGGAAATCGTTTCCTACAATTGGCATCGAGGGCAAGGTTATAAAGTGTTCTTAACCCTTCTCTTTTTCATTTAAAGTTACTGTTTAATATGTTTGAATAACATGTCATATAACTTAGGGTGCCTACTCTTGCATTTCACATGTCATAACATGCTTTAGATGCATTATCATTTTAGACATGAAATATGATTTTATGTGATTTAAAATATTTAAATTAGAATATGATATGCATATAAAAATAAATAATTGGATTAATTTGTTTTAAGGTTTAAAATTTGAATTATAATATATTTGGCTTGATTAGTGCATAATAAATTCCATTGGTATATAGGATGGAAACCTAGACATAAATTCCATAGCCGAATTCGAATGGACGGTAATATGGTCTGCACCCGGGATACAATTCCACGTACCATTCAATTTTATAACACACTAAGATTAATTAAATAGTTTAATACAAATCTTGACCATTTTAGGATTCTAAAATTTTAAACCTATTAGTGTTCTAGTCTTTTAAAAGGTTAAAATATAATAGGTCACTAATACCACTCTAATTAAATTAGTTTAATTGAGTAATACAATTAGTAGAGACTAATGGAAATTAGTGATATAAATTTTAAGAGTTAAAATTGGTTAGGTCACTAATAATGTACTAATGTAAATAAGAGTTATGATTTAGCCACCATAAATTTATTCACACTAGTTAAAATAAAATATTAGATATTTTATAAATAGAAACCTTAATTTTAAAATAGTGAGTGGGAGAGGGATATACGACAGTATATCCCGCGATCTCCATTTTTAGTTCGAAAATGTGAGATTCAAAAGGTGCCTCGAGACGGATTTTCTTTCGTCCCCCAACGGATGGTGTCCATTTTGGGTCCATATCATATTTGGATTTGGAGAGGATAGGGATTCTAGATGTATCTTTCGAACTGACCTACCTACAGTGGCACTTCACTCGTTAAGTCCAAGAATCCCGAAACAACGGATCACGCTCACAAAGGAATAATTAACTGTTAATAAAATTCCTTGATCGAATTAAACGGTAGTTGTTTAATACAGGAATAAGATTCAATACCACATATATTAATCGACTGAGATTGTCTCGATCTATCATGCAAGTACTTGACCTACCCTACGGCGGCACTTACTTGTGGGATAATAAATTTCCGTGGCATAATAATTCGCTCAGGTTTCTAATTCATTATTCATGGTTCATGTATTATATTTAATTTTATGCCAAAATTGTTTGATGATTTTAATATGCGATGAATGAATGTTAAATGCATATTTATTTTATTTTCAGCCATGATTTCTCCAATTATTTTCATACTTTCAAACGCTAAATTAACGGGAGAAAATTATGTTAAGTGGAAAAGTAACATGAATGATATCCTATTCTGTGAAGACCTAAAGTTTTTCCTGACGGAGGAGTGTCCTCCCGAGCCGGTGAGAAATGCTGGCGAAGCTGTGCGCGATACCTACCAGAAATGGGTCGCAGCAAATGAGAAAGCCTGCTGCTACTTGCTAGTAGGGATGTCTGAGGTTCTTGCTGCAAAGGATGAACCTATGGCTTCAGCATCTCAGATGATGGAGTCATTGCAGGGCATGTTCAGGCAGCCTTCGGAGTGTCAACGTCATGAGGCCATGGTCTCAACGATGACTGCTAGGATGAAGGATGGGACATCAGTTCGAGAGCACGTCTTGAGGATGATGACTTATCTCAACACTACTGAAACCCATGGAGCTCATATTGACAAGCATAGCCAGGTGACCATGATCATGGAAACTCTTCCGAAGAGTTTCCTGTAGTTTAAAAGCAATTATGTTATGAACAAGTTGACTTTTACTTTGACCCAACTGCTAAATGAGCTCACCTACTACGAGTCCATGCTTGTGGATCCTCGTAAGTCCAGTGCTGAGGAAAATGTTTTCGAGTCTTCTAAATCTGCAAATATGAAGAAAAATAGCACTGGGAAGGCTAAGGCTAAGCCCATGAAGAAGAAGAACAAGAAAGGCTCTGAGGATACCAAGCCCAAGGGAAAGTGTTTCCACTGCAATAAGAATAGGCATTGGAAAAAGAATTATCCTAAATACCTTGCTGAGCTGAAGGAGAAAAAGGATAAAGATAAATATGATTTACTCGTTATCGAATCTCTACTAGTGGAAGATGATAAATCCGTCTGGATTGTTGACTCTGGAGCCATTAACCATTTTTGTTCTTCTTTGCAGCTACTTGACTCATGGAGGGACCTTGCTGAAGGTGACAACACCATGAAGGTCGGGACAGGGGATGTCGTTTCATTAAGAGCAGTGAGAGTTTCTCGTTTAAATTTTACAAATAATTATTATTTAAATTTGAACAATGTGTTATTCATTCCTCGTTTTCGTAGGAATTTGATTTCTGTTTCTAAACTTTTGGATGATGGTTATTCAGTTTCTTTCGATAGCAATTTAGTTATTATTAGTAGAAATGGATTAACCATATGCATAGAAAACTCAGAAAATAACTTGTATGTGTTAAGACCATTAACACATAGGTCACTACTCAACGCTGAAATGTTTAAGATTGAGAAACCTAAAACTAAACGACAAAAGATTTCTCAAGATGATATATATCTATGGCATCTTAGACTTGGTCATATCAACCTGGACCGGATAGACAGATTGATAAAGAATGGAGCCTTAAACCAGTTAAAGCTCGGAACTTTACCAGTCTGTGAATCATGTTTAGAAGGAAAAATGACCAAGAGACCTTTTACTGGAAAATGTATAAGATCTAGTCAACCACTTGAGCTAATACATTCAGACGTTTACGGACCGATGAATGTAAGAGCCTGAGGTGGTTATGAATACTTTGTCACATTTATTGACGATTATTCCAGATATGGGTATGTTTACCTAATGCAGCACAAGTCAGATACTTTTGAAAAGTTCAAAGAGTATCGTGCTGAGGTTGAGAACCAGTTGGGTAAAACAATAAAAACTCTATGATCAGATTGTGGAGGAGAATACCTTGACAAAGATTTCGAGGAATTCTTAGTTGAGCAAGTAATAGTATCCCAGCTCACAGCATCTGGAACACCACAGTAAAATGGTGTTGCAGAGAGGCGAAATCGGACCGTACTAGACATGATGAGATTTATGTTTAGTTATAGCTCACTACCTAGTTCATTATGATGATATGCACTATAAACTGCAATGCATATCCTTAATGTAGTTTCATCTATGTTTGTTCCAGAGACTCCCTTAGAGTTAGGGAATGGTCGTAAAACTAGTTTACGACATTTTCGCATATGGGGGTGTCCAGCATATATGCTGAAGAATAAGACTACAAAGTTGGAGCCACATTCTCAGGTGTGCCTATTTGTAGGCTATCCTAAGGAGACTAGGGGTGGATTCTTCTATAGTCCTGATGATAACAAAGTGTTTATATCGACAAATACTACATTTCAAGAGGAAGACTATATGATGGAGTTCAAGCCTCGAATTAAAGTGTTACTCGAGGTGTTACTTGCTGGTTCGACCAGCACACCATCATCAATGACAGTTGACAAATACATAGCACCTTTGACATCTCAGCGTCAGATACAAGTTAGTCAGAATGATCTACCACCTAGACGTAGTGGGAGGGTTGTACAACAACCTGATCGCTACCTTGGGGTTGGAGAGGCACAAGTTGTCGCATCCAGTGATGGTATAAATAATCCATTGACCTATCGTGGTGCAATGGATGATTATGAAAAAGAGGAATGGCTCAAAGCCAGGAACCTAGAGATGAAGTCTATGTACTCCAACTAAGTCTGGGAACTTGTAGACCAACCTGCTGGGGTGAAACACATAGGTTGTAAGTGGATCTACAAGAGAAAGAGGGGAGCATATGGGAAGGTATATACCTTCAAGGCTAGGCTAGTGGCCAATGGTTATACCCAGAAAGAGGGAGTTGACTATGAGGAAATTTTCTCGTTAGTAGCCAAGCTCAAATCCATCCACACTCTTATATCCTTTGCCGCATATTATGACTATGAAATTTGGAAAATGGATGTCAAGACTGCATTCTTGAATGGAAATCTTGATGAGAGTATCTATATGGTAAAACTAGAGGGGTTCATAGCCCAAGGTCAAGAGTAAAAGGTTTTCAAGCTACAAAGGTCCATTTATGGACTTAAACATGCATCTCGATCTTGGAATATAAGATTTGATACCACGATCAAGTCTTATGATTTTGTGCAGAATGTCGATGAGCCTTGTGTATACAAGAGCGTCATTGACAGGGTGGTAGTTTTTCTTGTTTTATACGTCGATGATATTTTGCTCATTGGGAATGATGTAAAGATATTATCAGACATGAAAACCTGGCTAGCTAACCAATTACAAATGAAAGATTTGGGAGAGGCCAGTTATGTTCTTGGGATTTAGATACTTCGGGATCGTAAGAAATGACTGTTAGCTATGTCTCAGACATCCTATATTGACAAGATCCTTGTGCGATTTGGGATGCATAATTCCAAGAAAGGCAATCTGCCTTATCGGCATGGAATTCATTTGTCAAAGGAACACTCTCCTAAGACACCTCAAGATGTTGAGGGAGACATATCCCATATGCCTCAACATTTGGTAGTCTCATGTATGCTATGTTATGCACGAGACCAGACATCTGTTTTACAGTGGGAGTAGTCAGTAGGTTTCAGTCTAAAGATTGGATCATTGGGAGGCTGTGAAACACATTCTCAAGTATCTTAAGAGAACGAGAGATTATATGCTTGTGTATTACGGTGAGGATATGATCCTAAGGGGATATACGGACTCTGATTTTCAGACAGATGTCGATTCTAGGAAATCAACATCTGTATTAGTGTTTACCCTAAGTGGTGGGGCTATAGTATGGTGGAGTATAAAGCAATATTACATTGCTGACTCCACCATGGAGGCTGAATATGTAGCATCTTGTGAAGCAGTTAAAGAAGCACTATGGCTCCGTAAATTCTTGGGAGATTTAGAATTTTTTCCAGATATAGATAAACCACTTATACTTTATTGCGATAATAGTGGTGCAGTGGTAAACTCCAAAGAACCAAGAAGCCACAAGAAGGGAAAGCATATAGAGAGGAAATATCATCTCATCGGGGAGATAGTACAAATAGGAGATATTACTGTCATAAAGATTGCATCCGCAGAGAACCTGGCTGATCCGTTTACAAAGACATTGTCGACTAAATGTTTGAAGGTCACCTTGATGGTCTAGGATTACGTGACATGTCCCATTTTCTCCAGTGCAAGTGGGAGATTATTGGGATGTATGCCCTAGAGCTACATGTTATGTAAATGGTTTTATCAAAGTGTTTGTTTAATTTTTGCATATTATAAATTATCTTGAATACCCTAGATTACATATGTGCCTTCAGAGTTAGTGTATGAGTGTCATACACAAGAGGATTTAAGTATGAAGTTATTAATCTTAAATAGTCCATGAGAGCAAACAAAGTAGGTACTTTGTTTTGTGGTTTATCTATAGCTGCGGTCCATTCTATATTTGTATAGCGACCTTGATCCGAGATCGTCCATGTAGAGACAAGAGAATGAATGCACCTTGTATGATGTGATCATATAAGACTGGACCTAGATGGAAATAACATTATTATAATATCAGTTAAACAAAGAAAGTCGTTTCGATCTACCAAATGGTCATATATGGATTGATCTTAATCCTGAGTGTACTACGAACTCTTGCATGTCAGTCTATGTCATTTGATTTACAAAGGTGAGGTTGGTGTAGCAGTCCCGACCAATAGCTATGTACTTTGGGGGCATGGTCTTTTGTGTAGCTGGGAACATTTTACATAGATATGGAGTTCACTCATTCTTGCGAGAAGTAGATGAGTATATTTCTTAAGGGTTGATTCAGTACTTGTACGGTTAGAGCGCTCAAGTCTTTCTATTACGAATAGAAAGATTAAAATTCATAATCGTTATAAATAAATCATTCATTAGAGAATCAATGGTACTTAAGGTAAAAATAATTAGAGGGGTATATCATACATTATGACACGGCTCTAATTACGAGATACTCGTGAAGGACACCGACTTGGTTCGGGTTAATATATCATATACGGCAACGAGAGTGGAACTTCGGGGTTTTAATGGAATAACCCGGAGTTAATAATTTAGAATATTTAATTAAGAGCTTAATTAATATTTTGAGATTATTGGAGCTCGGAACCGTAGGTCCATTTGGTCCCCGTGCTAGCTCGATATACTATAGCGGATTTAACATAATTGGATAGTCTAATTATATACTTATATATGTATAAACATTATTAATATGATTAATAATATTATTTGTCACACTTGGAACTATATATTAAAGTTAATATATGTTTTTGATAATTATATGATAATTATTAAATGAATTAAATCAAATTATATTTGATATAATTTAATAAGGCTAAAGTTGTAATTTCTAATTATTGGGTTTTGGAAACCCTTGATTTATTTTGGAAGTTACAAATCTATAATGGAATTAATCTTTTTGATTTTGTAACTTCTTTGGCTTTATGGAAAGTTAATATAATTTTTACAAAATTAATAAAAAATTATATGCATGGCCGACTTTTTGAGTGGTGGAAAGGGGAAAGGGTTTGTTTTATTTTGTAAAATTGAACCCTAAGTATAAAAAGAAAAATATGTTTTTTCTTTTGTAATTTCTTCATTCTTGAACCCTATCCACCTTTCATCTTCTTCTTCTTTCTCTCAAAAGTTGAGAAAAACAAAACAATAGAAAAGAAGAAAAACAAAATAAAATTTAAGTGTGATTAAATCTCTAAATCGTTTAGGGATTATTTTGTGAGTCTTACCCAAACAAGTTTCCGTTTGTAAGGAGATATAGTTCGGAAGAATTTGTGGTGTCGAACAAATATTCATCTTCATCTCTTTCTTGTGGTTCACGGCAGTGAGCATTTTTTTTGCTCATTACCGCCCCTTTACTTGGTGAAACAGAACTCGGTTTGGTTTTGTTTTAATACAGTTTTTTTGGGGAATATTATTGGATGTTTTGGGGCTGTGTTGAGGCTGTTTTCAAGTGAAAAATCAGAACAAAAACACAACGATAATCCAGTATTTTAGGGACTATTTATGCAGTGCGTTTGGGCGTGAATCGAGTCCAAAACAGTCCAGATTTTATCCAGCTGCTCGGGGATTTTTCGGGGACTGTTTCAGGGTTGGAATTTTATCTAAAACTGAAGCAAAATTCCAGTGGGTCTGGCAGTAGCATTCCGCCAGTTCAAGGGAAGGGCAGTAAAATTTTTCAAGTCTGATCTGTGTGCCTAAACCGTTTCCGCTGGGCAAGGAAAACGTTTCCTACAATTACATCATGATATGAGTACGATAGGCCTCGGAATGATAGCCCTTACTTGAATAGGTAAACTTAGCTTGATTCTGATCTATATATTCTTAGTCCATTTTCTAATTGAAATTATCGATGATAGACCATCACAGGAACCACAAGTTCTTCAGCCAAATGAAGAAAGGCTAGCGGAACTCTAAAACTGTGAAAGGACACTACCATTTTAAATTGACTTTCATTTTGTTATTTTCATTTCAGACTTATTTTTACGCTTTAGGGCGTTATATTATTTTTATTACAGTCATTTCATAAAATTTTATGATTTAAGTTATATTTGAGAAAGGAACATTTTCAGAATATGTTTTATATTTTTCGAGGCATGGGGAAAAACTCATCTCAGTATGTAACTTCATTTAGTTATGGAATTGACGGAAATCACATGTGCATATGTAGAGGACTGGGGGGACGTCGATACATAACACCCCCAGATCCTAGTTGAGGACTAGGGATGACAGATGCCCCTAAATCCTAGTTTCAGAGCTTGGAGGGTAGTATATATTAGCACCCCCAGTTCTAGTTCAATGGCTTGGGAGACGGTGATACGTAATGCCCAAAGACTACTAGTTTCAAGGACAGTAGTGGCATAATTAGGGGGACGACGATACGTAACGCTTCCATACGTCAAGTTTTTCAGAGATAAATTATTTTTCAGATATCAGGTTTTTAGGAAACAATTTTCACATATCAGATTTTAGAAATAGTTTCAGAATAGATCTTTCAGATACAATTTTACAAAACTATACTTTCAAAAGCAGATTTCGGAAGGATAAGTTTTATAAAAGAGATTTTAGACAAGGTTCTTCAGAAAAAAGCTTTTGTATAAGGCTTTTTTTTTTTGAATTTTGGTTTAGAATCCAATATTCCAATTTTCATCCACTCACTTAGATCGTACAACGGTATAACCCCCACTTCCAATTTTCTATTTTTGCAGGATTTCTCGGAGGACGGGCTCGGGAGGATGGATATTGATGCAGTCACTAGGTTATAGAGTCCACCAATTCAAGTCAGAAAGAGTGAGAGTCCAGTCAGATTCAATTAGAATTTATGTATTAACCTTGGGTTATGTAATAGTTATTGTAAGTAAGTGTTATTAAGTATACATTTATTAATATTGAACTTGTATTTAATGTTGTTGAGTTTAGGCATTGGTCCCATAAATAAGACTTTGATTGAGAACATAGTAAAAGTAAAGCTTATAGTTAGGAAGACAGAGGCTCAGAGGAATAGTACGGCCTATTCCCTGCCGGTAGCATCTACCAGATCTAGGATGTTTCAAAGATGGTATCAGAGCATGGTCTAGAGAGTCAGTGACTACAGTGGGCAGAGTGCTGGGGTCTTATATACGCAGTATGTCCAAGATACTTGTATGTGAGGCGCTACCTCTCCAGTATCTGATCCTCGAGTACGTCCTCAAGATCTATAGACATGTTAGTAAGCTTTCCCAGACTATTCAAATAGTATCTCTTACGAGAACAACTATACTCTAGATCCATCTTAAGAATTTTTCCTGAAGTTATTCTGATCTATTATGAGAAGTATAAATGAGATATGAAACCAGACAACAAGATCTAAGAAAATTTATCCAATGGAGTGGGAAATGAAAGCCATAATAAAGCAAGGAAATATGCATATGAGTGTAAGTAGCCAGAGATAAAGAAAAGTAAAGAGATAAAATAAGACAGTGAAGTTCTAAGGACCCACCCAGGACAGTAGAAAAAGAATAGAAAAAGCTCGAACAATAAGTAGAGTGCCTAGAAGATGTAAGATCACTTCCATCCTCAGAAAATTCCTTCAAGCTGAACTAATAGTCTTCAGGTACTTCGTATAGATAGTAAGTTTCCCAAGTAACGAGGAAAAATCTAGAAAGATAACAGAAGTAAGAAATCAAGATTAGACTCAAGAATTCTAATAGACTAAGATGTCAAAAAGGACGCAGAGAACTCCAAATCCCTTAACCCAGACCCAGGTCCACAAGCAGGCAAATAAAAGTCATAAACAGAAACAATTAGTTACCTTATCACAAGCAACTTGATGGAGACAAAACCCTAAGCTATCTAGCTTTCAATCGCTTAGTCATACCAGTTAAGGAAGGTGTCCTGATAGAGCCTATCTCATACCTACCTTACATGAGAAATAGACTCTACCAGGACACATAGTACCATAAAAAGGATACTGAAACCCATCGAGACATAAGATGTTTGCCCTAGTCTCTACAAGCATAGATATAGATGATTGTAAAAAGCTCGACGAGAGCTTATCTTTAGAGATGGAAAGACCTCGAAAGGTAGATAACCCAGGAAAAGATTAAGGAAGTTTTCGAGGATATGAAGAAGATAACCCAGTATAGCCTAAGATTAAGGCAAGTCAGCGCGAGGCTTGCAAAACTAGTAGAAGTCCACAGGTAGACCAAATGTAGTAGAACCCACAGATCAACCCAAGTTAGTAGAAATCCATGGAAGTATATAAGAATAAACACGTGAGGTTGGAGGTATTTAGGAGTGACAAGAGTACCAGTATGGACAGTAAGAGTGTCATAGCTGTGATTTATAGCAAGAGTAGAGAGCATAAATCTAAGAATAGTAAGAAGAACGAACCACCACTAGCCTCAGTAGCATGACGTATAGCCAAAAGATAGAATCTGAAAATAGTAAGAAGGAAAACAGAAGTGGTAAGAGAATTCAGTACGTATGGTAGCATAGGTATGTAACTTGGAGCTAACAATGTAAGTAACACCTCAAAGTGATTGATAAAAAGGTAGGAACCCTAAGGCATGGATTAAGCCAATTCAGTTTCTAGCAGTATGAGTAGAAATTTTTCTTTTCAATAGCCCTCGACTATGGTAAGTATTTAGACACCTAACCAGACACGTAAGCATGTATTCATTTCCAACCTTGAGCCCAACAAGAAGAAGAACAAAGTAAATAAGAGTATTTGACAGAATAGATGGATTACGAGTAACTAAATGGTGAAGTCAATAAGTTCAACAGAACATAGATAAAAGACATGAGATGGTAAAATTCTATATAAGATAAAAAAGTTTGGAGTCACAGTAAGTCAAACCATCTAGAAGTCATCTTAGAATTAAAATCCCTTAGGGAAGTAAAGGTTCAAGGAAGTGAATGAACTAGAGAGAACGACTCTCAAGAGAATAGTATATGACTCATAAGAGTCTCATTATTTTGAGGGAGAAGAACTAGATAAAATGGCACCTAACCAAAAGATTTTAGTAGAAGGTGTCTTGAGCAATCAAAGTTAATACAGTTTTCAGAAAAGTAAGGATGCAAGGAGTTCAAGGGACTGAGGTGAGAAAAAAACCTATGCAGCAGAGTAAGCTTCTTGATGAGGAATAACAAAGATAGTACAACGGCACTCAGAGAGAGGAAGTAATGTCTTCAGAAGGTTTAACAACGGAGATTAAATAAGAAGGAGTGCAGAGGCAGCACAAGAAATTTTTTAGAGAACATGACTCCAGAGGAGATTCGTAGAAGAGGTAATGTGTTCGATAGTTGAACATGATTAGAAGTAAGTTAATGAAAGCGAACCATAGACTTTTTAGCAGTAGTGCCCTAGTGCAGGAATATACATCATATATATATATATATATACACGAAAGTCATATGCTCATAAGACAAGCAGTATGTGCAACTAGATTACCATAATCAGAAATGCCTCAAGATAAGTTCCCACCCTCCCAAACCTCATTGGACAACAGTCGCGGAGACGGACCTTCAAGGTTGCCTCAAGATATTTCCAGGAATAAGTGAAAGTATAGTGAAGGAAGACCAAAACATAAGACTTTCAGATGTAGTTTAAGAACAGAATAAATGTGAGTGACAGTTCTGAGTAAAAAAAAAGGTTAGGAAAGAAGTTGTTTAGATGAAGCAATACAAAAATAAAGTAGTAGTCAAGTAATGATCGAGATTCCAAGGAACCAAGGTTTGACGAAACAGTGGATATGTAAAGAAAGAATATATTCCTCAGATAAGAAGACAGAGACATAGACCAAGAAAGTTCTCAGTATATAGTAGAATAAAGCAGATGATGACAATAATACTAAGGAAAATGTTTGGCAGTGAAGCTGTTAATGTGTAACGACAGTATGAGAGAATACCTAAAAAGTAAAGACAAAAGTGGTAACAACAAGATATTTTTGGTCAGGTAATCATATAAGTACCCAGCCCTAGTCTAAGTTGACCAAACCACTACGGGTTTAAGACTATTGGGTTTTCTAGGTCAAACCAAGATCAATTATGCAAGAAATCATGTGAATACGCAAAGTAAAGTAGCGGAAAATACTCACTTTTTGATCGCTAAGTGGATGTAGGAGATAACAAAAGTTTTTCCTCAAAGCTTCTCCTTTGATGTAGGTTGAGCTTCCAAGCTTTGAATCTTGAATCCAAACTCATGGAAAGTTTCCCTATCACCTTTGTATGATCTCTTTATGTGCTAGCAAAGGAAAATTTTGCAACAAAAGTTTCCTTGTTCATTCTTACAACTCTCGGCCAAGCAAGATGATGGAGAGGGAGAGATGCATTTTAGGTCTTGAGAGAGACGGAAGGAATGAATGTGTTGTGTGCTTGGTTTCAAAAATCAATTACCATTTACCAATTTTCAAAAGTTGGTGAAATGTCCATCAATTTTGACACTTGTGTAAGAAACAAGTTATCTACACAGCACACTAACTTCCATCACAAAATGCGATGTGAAAGTCAAGTGATGTGACTTGTGATGTGACATGTAGGCCCCACTTAATTCAAAATCCAAGTGGGCTCGCAAACACATTCCGGGCTCGGGTTCATTAATTTGAATTAACGAATTTTCCGTTGCGACGTAATTAAATCAAATTTTTTAAAAAATAATTATGCCTAGCAAAATTACTATTCACGTCGCTCGTGAATTAATTCTAAATTAATTCGTTCGCCCGAATTAAAATCCAATTTTAATTTCGTTACGAAATCTAATTTCATTTAATATATCGAATATATTATTTTAATCGATTAATTCCAAATTAATCGTTCTCTCTCTTCAAATAGTATTTTATCCCAGATAAAATTTCGTAATTAATCCTAGATTAATTTTCTCTCTCATCTAATTAATCCCTGATTAATTATGTTCGAGTCATACGTCATCAGTGAATCTTCGGGAAGTGACCCATGAGATCCCTCGATATGTTGGCAGTTAATCCAGTCATCAGAATATCCGAATACGTGCGTACCCGGTACCACGTTCTTACCGATTTACCATGACATGTTGGCTTCTAGCAAAGCACCGTGCCTACCCAATCTCCAGAAATATTCTTTTAAGGAATATGTAATCTATGTTCAGGCGTAGTATACGTAGTATTGCGTATTGCGATCCAGTATCGGATGTCACATGCTAGGTCTGTGGCTGGAATTGTCTCTACCCCATACGAAGCATATATCGGATCTCTGGTAACTAGTCTCTATAATAATCGGATAAACATGACCTAGTCATATTATCCCGATGACTGCAGTACTTAAGAGTACTAGTTCCGTATCCTACGTGATCATCATCTACATATGACTGAAGTGATACTTCCATCTTGACATCACACCCAATACACTACGATTCTCAATATACCCAGAAGAGGCGTACAAAAATCCTGTTAAAAGCCCCGGACGACCAAAACCAAAGTATATTGATTGTCGCAAGTATTAACGATGCAAGTCTCAAGTTAAGACCAAATACACCTACCCTGATTCGGACTCCCATAGACACATAGTCATACTACCAATGGGATTCCGATGGGTCTATCCATAGCGAAGCTGTTTCCGTACCATCGGTAAACACAACCTCCTATTACACTTGCATGAGTATCCTATACCCAAATGTATGAGAACTATGTCGTTATGCTCCCATAACACGCACAAGTGTAATACTAGTCTATTCCGCATTATCGATGTCCAATCTCGATAATACTACGACTAGGGATATTTTAATGATTAAACCTTAGTGGATTAATACTGTCTCATATTTTATTAATTCGGAACTAATCATATGGACTTTTATAATTTATATATCTCGGTAATCCAATTACAAATGATAAAAGAGCAATTTCCTTTGTCACATAGTTAATTTGTACAACACCACCATGTTCTGTACAAATAGTGATGCTGTGGGTCATAATTTTCCAACAATCTCCTACTTGGCCTATAGCCAATCACTCAAGTGTCCTACAACTGAACTATGTACGGGTCGCTCAAACTTCTGCTGAGAAACAGCTTTCGTCAGCGGATTTGAAAGGTTATCATCTGATGTAATTGAATCGATCATCACATCGCCACGATGTATGATCCGACGAATCAGATAAAATAGTTGAAGTATATACTTGGATCGTTGATAAGAACATTAATTCTTTAGCCTGTGCTGTAGCCTAGCTCAGCTGCTAATAGAACTACTCCTAATCTAATTAGGAATTTTACAGATAAAAAAATTGATTCTTTTGCTGCCTCAGCTGCAGTAATATTCCGCTTTTGTTGTTTATTCGGCAACAATATCTTGCTTTGAAGATTTCCAGCTCACTATTCCGTTATTCAAACTATATAGTACCCTTATTACGACCTATAGTCATTTTTTTCGGTTTGGAAACTTGCAACGGTGAACCCACTCACTTCAAGTTCTTCTCCTCCATAGCTTAAGAAAGCATCCTTAGATCATCTAAGATACTTGAGGATTTTCTTAACATCAATCCAGTGACTATCACTTGGATTGGTCTGATTGTGACTTCATATGCTCAAAGTATATGAGACACCAGATCGCGTACATTTTTTTTAATGTACGAGTTCTCGGAGAGTGCCAACAACTTTTAGATCTATCCCAGTAGATCCTTATTCCTAGAATAAAGGTTGTTTCTCCCAGGTAGTCTATGTAGAATTTTTCATGAAAGCCAAGCTTTCACCGATTGTATTATGGGAATGTCATTTCCAAGAAATGACATGTCATCATTATATAGGACAATCATTGTCAGTGTGCTCCCACTAACCTTCTTATATACACAAGAATCATTTTGGTTTTAAATTAAATCATATACCATTATGATCTTATCAAAACGTTAGTTCCAAGAACGCGATGCTTGCTTCAATCCATAAATGGATCGATTTAACTTGCAAGCCTAGTTTGCATGTTTTGTACGACAAAACCGTTAGGATGTTTTAAACATCCTCCAAAAGATGTTTCGTTTAAGGAAAGTGTTTTGATGTTCAGCTGCCATATTTCATAAATGAAAATGCAACATAACAAGCATTATCCAATGGATTTAACCATGGCAACGAGTAAAAGGTTTCGTCGTAATCGACACAATGTTGATAACGATACCTTTTCGCTACAAGCCTAACTCTGTACGTTTGTATGTTGCCATCCATGTATGTCTTCCTTGAAGACTCATTTAGTACCAATAGGCACAATGCCTTCCGGTACAACAACCAGTGTCCAAACTTTGTTGGTATACATGGAATCTATTTCGGACTTCATGGCACTTTGCCATAAAAGGAGTCGATACCTTGTATCACTTCCTCATACGCAGTCAGTTTGTCTTCCTCAATAAGATTGATATCTTTATAAGGTGAGATCAGAAACCCATACCTCCCAGGTTGCTTTCTGACTCTGACCGACTTACGCGGTTCTTGTGTATTCGAAGATTATGGTACAGTTTCATCCCTGATGAACTGTTTGTGTTCCATGAAGACTCGGTGCCTGGAACAGTATTACTCCGATTTTCATCGAGTTTTAATTTCCTCCCACTTACCACTGCATATAGGTATTCCTCTTAGGAAAACCGCATGGAGAGCAACAATTACATTGTTCTCTTGTGAGTTGTATAAGTACTATACTTTGGTTTCCCTAGGACAACCTACAAATAGACACTTATCCGATTTGGGTTCTAGTTTGGTATCATCCAAACATATGCCCAGCAATCCCAAATCTTCAGGAATTAGAAAACCCGGTTTCTTTCCTCTTCATATCTAATATGAAATTTGTCTAACAGATTTTTCATGGAACCTTATTCAAAATAAGTATTGCATTATTTAATGCATATCCCTAGAAGGAAAATGGTAGCTCAAAGCGACTCATAATTAACCTTACCATGTCTAACAAAGTTCGGTTTCTCTGTTCGGACGACACACCCGTCAAATTGAGGTGTTCCGAGAGGAGTCCTTTATGAAAGAATACTATACTCTTTCAAATATTTGAGAAACTTATTACTTAAGTATTTTCCTCCACCACGGTCTAACCGTGACGGTTTAATACTTTAGCTAGTCTGTCTATTTATGTCGAGTTGAAACTCTAAAAGTTTCTGACTTGTGTTTCATAGATACACATAACCAT
The DNA here is from genome assembly GCA_019454045.1 of Zanthoxylum bungeanum. NCBI lineage: Eukaryota > Viridiplantae > Streptophyta > Magnoliopsida > Sapindales > Rutaceae > Zanthoxylum > Zanthoxylum bungeanum. The sequence continues at coordinate 148,657 of SKCR01032023.1, forward strand.
AATGTGATGCCACATCCGTAAAGGTTACGAAGTATTCATATCCACCTCTAGCCTAGCTAGATATGGGCCCACTTACGTCACATATTAACGAGGGCTAATAGATCGGTGTCACTTGTACTTTTACCAAGTAAAATGTGTTTTAAGGCACCTTGCCTAATAAACTAGATTCGTAGACATCAGTTGATTAGAATCAAATACGTCCTAGTACCCACTCTTTGAAAGTGTTGATATACGAGTCTTGTTAATGTGTCTCAAACAACAATGCCATAAATAAGTCTCATCTAATTTATTTAGTTTGAGCTATTTGTTTGTCATGTCATATGTTTGAGATTCATTTATATTCAAAATATAAATACTGTTATTCACATCTAATGTGCTTATCTCAATATCATCTTTATAAAATAAAACACTTAGTGTTCTAGAATATAAAGGTATACCCGCAATGGGTTATACTAGATATAGAGATAATGTTTCTAGTCAAACTAGGTATATTATAACAGTTTCCTAATTTAAGTACATACCCAAAGGGTAGTTCCTAAACTTAGGTTTCTCTACGGCCAAAACAGCAACTCTCATCCCGTTTTCGACTCGCAGGTCAATCTCATCTGAAGCCAGTCTCCTACTTATTAGCAGATCCCGCACATCAGTATATATTTATGTACCACATCCAGTATCTAAAATCCAATTTTAAAACAGCAATGGACATGTTTATAACAAACATGGTTGAAGCCGGAGCCTTACCCTGCCTTCTGTTCGTCCATGTCTGCCTTGTCTATATGGCAGTCATGATTCCAGTGACCCCGTTTGCCACAGTTTAGGCATACATCTTGGGATATGTATTTTATCTTCCCAGAAGACTATGACGATTTTGCATTTGCCATTTTAGAAGCTCTGGCTCTGCCTCCTAGAGAATAGCCATCAACTTTCCAAGAGTTTTCTCTTGGTTCATAATGAACATCCCAGCTTTCGGGTAGAGACTACAAGATCAAATCTTTGGTAGTCTCGGCCACGTTGGTAATGCCTAACTAACCTAGCCGATCGACGTCAGCAATCATCTGCGACACCAAGTGCTCGACAGATGTACCCTCTGACATACGCGAGCCGAAAGAGCTTCTTTTGCAATTCGTACTTCTAAGATCTAAGATTAGATCTATGAAGATCTTTAATTTCAACATCATGATATAAGGATCTAATCCTTAATTCTGACAACGGAATTAAAGAGTCATTGCGGTAAGCATAATAGATTGAGCACTAAAGTTATCATCACAATGAGTCTTCCAAAAATCATGCTCCACTTATTCGCTCAACTCCGGGCTTAGGCCCGATAGGTTGCTCTATCAAATAGAGTAACTTCTCAATTCCCAGGACTATCCTGAGGTTCTATTCCCAATCTGAAAATTAAAGCCATTTGAAAATATTTTCCCCCAGGATTATGTTCTAAACGCTAATCTTTCAGTTATCTTGATTCCAATAGTCCAACTATCCAATCACAATTTCAGGTACTATTAAATATAATGATTACTATAGTCTAACTATATAGAATCAACTATAATTTGATTGGTTAAATTCAAATATATTGATTACTATAATCCAATTATATAATCAACTATAAATTGAAGTAGTTTGAATACAGTCCAACTGTTTAATTAAAAAACAATAAAATATTAGTCCAACTAATATATATTTAAATAATGAGGAAAAATGAAATGAGCGCTTATTGGCAAGTATCTAAACGAAATTGCAAAATTTAATACTTGCCTCCCACTATTTTTCGGCGAGCCTCTAACCCTCTGTTGAGTACTCGGGAAACCTAGTTTCCTAGTGGGCTAGGATACCGTTAAATAGCACACAACCTTGACTTTGGCCAACAAGCTGTATGATATTTAACTAGGTAGATCTGTAAGATCAATTGGATCCCATCCAATTCCTAGATCCAGTAGGTGGACATCCAAGTCCAAAACATATATCCAATATATGCCAATATATCCAATATATTCCCTAACCTTTTTCCTCTGAATCAACTAAGCCTTGGCTTTGGCACAACAAGCTTAATGATTCCAGTTAAGCGGGACCCATTGACTTTGGAAAGCTTCGTAATTGATGTCGATGGACAAGAAGTGATCTTGACTTTGGCCAATAAATCACAACTGTACCAAAGACATGCGATATGGAACAAAGCCTTCATGATTCAAACACATCTGTGATTGACAAAGGTCTTGACTTGGCCAACAAACCAGTGCCAATCTTGGATCTGAGAAGGAGAATCACTCAATAAAAGGAAAATGCTTAATATTTGTTGAGGGTTTTTTCGCGTAATTGGCAACCAATTATTATCTTTGATTAGGTCTCATCATACACCCTTAAACATGCATTCTAAAAGCATAATAAGGCGCGGTAAATAAATTAATAATGATATGCGGATGGATATCTCATAAATTGTTCCTAGAACAAATCACTCCATTTTCTCTCCCCGGCTAGCACTATTCTAACTTCTACCCAATTACATAACAATTCTAAAGAAACCTCATTTACATTGAGGGGAATAGGTTAGAAGAGAAATACAATGAGAAAATAGGTAATAGGCTGGACACGCAGGTCCAATTTAATAAATTCTAAATTTATTACAACAATTTCCAAAATTGCCCTCACCCATCTAATATCCATTCGATATACATTATTCATACATCACATCCATGTATTCACACAAAGCATGTTATCAATAAATCTAATCCAATTAATTAATCTTTGATTAATGACCATCCAATGTTCAAACAACGATTTGATTTGCGCGAGTCCAACTCGATAAGTACTCAAAGTACGAATTCTTGAATTATATCAAACTACAATATTAAATCCAATTTAATTTGTATTCAATACTTATTCTTTATTTAATTTCAAATTAAATAATTACATTTTTTAATGTGCCTTTGCGACTTAGATTCTAAATCTAATCTTAATGGGTCTCACAGCCCAATTAAACATCCAATGCCAATTTAATTAAAGTCAAATGGGCTTTCAATTAATTTATAAGGATGGACTTTGGCAACCAAAGCCCAATAAGAAATCACCCTTTGCCACAAAATTAATTTTGGTCATTAGGCCCACATTAAATTATGAAGGCCCAATTATCATATTTGGCTTTATGGAAATGGTTTTAGGCCCAATTGGATCCAACCAATTATCCTAAACCAAACTTGGCCCAACCAAGCCCATTAAGCCCAAATACAACATTATTAGCCCAATTCCAAATAAAGCCTAATTAATTAAATTCCAATATTCCAAAATCACAATTTAATTAAACTAAAGTGTAGAGCGATAATTAATTAGTTAAATTTATATTTCCAAAACACCAATTATACCAATTAATCATGCTTTATTATTATCAATTCATGTCCAAAATAATTGAAACAAAATCAATTCATTTCCATGCTATACATGTCACGACAATTAGGGATTTTTCTTAATTAATTTTGATTTCAATCCAATTAAATCACCAATCAATTATCCATCATTTCAAACACATCCAATGGTCTAAAAATCAAAATCACCATGACATAAGGTTCATATTGCATTCGGCCAAGCTAATGCATTTGGGGAAAATTAATCCAATTAATTTTTCTTCAAATTGTTTATACATAACTCTAAGTTATCAATATATAAGCATATTCAAACAAACCAATTTGATCAAATCATGCTTAAATCAAAAATACCCAAATTTCAGATTAAGAACCCTAAATTCAATTTCACGCTCAATTATGGCTCTGATACCATTATTGGGTTTTCTAGGTCAAACCAAGATCAATTAAGAATGAAATCATGTGAATACGCAAAGTAAAGTAGCGGAAAATACTCACTTTGATCGGAGCTAAAGTGGATGTAAGAGATAACAAAAGTTTTGCCTCAAAGCTTCTCCTTTGATGTAGGTTGAGCTTCCAAGCTTCCAAGCTTTGAATCTGAATTCCAAACTCATGGAAATGTTTCCCTATCACCTTGTATGATCTCTTTAGTGTGCTAGCGAAGGAAAATTTTGCAACCAAAATTTCCTTGTTCCTTCTTACAACTCTCGGCCAAGCAAGATGATGGAGAGGGAGAGATGCATTTTCGGTCTTGAGAGAAAGGGAAGGAATGAATGTATTGTGTGCTTGATTTCAAAAATCAATTACCATTTACAATTTTCAAATTTGGTGTGTGAAATGTCCATCACTTTTGACACTTGTGTAAGAAACAAGTTATCTACACATCACACTAACTTCCATCACAAAATCTGATGTGAAAGACAAGTGATGTGACTTGTGATGTGACATGTGGGCCCCACTTAATTCAAAATCCGAGTGGGCCCGTGTAAACACATTCCAGGCTCGGGTTCGTTAATTCCGAATTAACGAATTTTCCATTGCGAGGTAATTAAATCAAATTTAATTAAAAAATAATTATGCCTAGCAAAATTACTATTCACATCGCTCGCAAATTAATTCTAAATTAATTTATTCCCCCGAATTAAAATCCAATTTTAATTCCGTTACGAAATCTAATTTCATTTAATATATCGAATATATTATTTTAATCGATTAATTCCAAATTAATCATTCTCTCTCTTCAAATAGTATTTTATCCCAGATAAAATCTCTCCGTAATTAATCTTAGATTAATTTTCTCTCTCATCTAATTAATCCTAGATTAATTATGTTCGAGTCATACGTCATCGGTGAATCTTCGGGAAGCGACCCATGAGATCCCGGGATATGTTGGCAGTAAATTCGGTCATCGGAATATCCAAATACGTCCGTACCCGGTACCACGTTCTTACTGATTTACAAGGACATGGTTGGCTTCTAGCAAAGCATCGTGCCTACCCAATTCTCCAGAAATATTCTTTTAAGAAATATGTAATCTATGTCAGGCGTAGTATACGTAGTATTGCGTATTGCGATCCAGTATCGAATGTCACATGCTAGGCCTGGGGCTGGAATTGTGTCTGCACCGTACACAGTATATATCGGATCTCTGGTAACTAGTCTCTATAATCGGATAAACATAACCTAGTCATATTATCCCGATGACTGCAATACTTAAGAGTACTAGTTTCGTATCCTACGTGATCATCATCTTCATATGACTGAAGTGATACTTCCATCTTGACATCACACCCAATACACTACGATTCTCAATATACCCAGAAGAGAGGGTACACAGAGAACCTGTTAAAGCCCCGGACGACCAAAACCAAAGTATATTGATTGTCGCAAGTATTAGCGATGCAAGTCTGAAGTTAAAGACCAAAATACACCTACGCTGATTCAAACTCCCATCGACACATAGTCATACTACCAATGGGATTCTAAGGGGTCTATCCAGTGTGAATCTATTTCCGTACCATCGGTAAACACAACCTCCTATTACACTTGCATGAGTATCCAATACCCAAATATATGAGAACTATGTTGTTATGCTCCCATAACACGCACAAGTGAAATACTAGTCTATTCCGCATTATCGATGTCGAATCTCATAATACTACGACTAGGGATATTTAATGATTAAACCTTAGTGGATTAATACTGTCTCATATCTTTTAATCCGGAACTAATCATATGGACTTTTATCATTTATATATCCCGGTAATCTAATTACAAATGATAAAAGAGCAATTTCCTTTGTCAATAGTTAATTTGTACAACAACACCATGTTCTGTACAAATAGTGATGCTATGGGTCATAATTGTCCAATAGGGACGACTTTAGCCACGTGTATGAGTGGTTTGGTAGATTCGTATCATAGTACGGAATCGAAGAGATAAGTTATTGGAATGTTGTAATTGGTATAGCAAGTGAATTCTTAAGGTACAGAAAATTTGCAGGTATTTGAATAACGACCATTGAAAACAAAGTACAAAAGAGTAGGAACTTTTACGAGGACTAAATCGACAACGTTAATGTTATTAGCAGGGAATGCAGTTTAAGCACCAAGATGCATACAATTAAGCTTGATTCTGTAGCAATTAAGGAGGACCACTAGAAAACTACTCAAAAGCAACATTTATAGTACAAACGTTATCGGTAGACAATATCAGTAAGCTAAAAGGCCATAGGCGGTACCATAAGCAGTTGAAGCTTAACAAGTAGAAAATAGAGAAATAAGTAGTCAAGATATGAGAAACAATATTAAGATCAAGTTGAAGAAGTGGGGCAAAAGAAGTATCAAGTACATGTATTGTTAGTAATAACGAAGATCACTCTTGAAAATTATTTATTTCGGAAAAGGTACATGGAAAGCCTAGCCATGGAGACACCAGTATTTCTAGTGAGAGCCAAAGGTATCAGCCAAGAAGAACCCAATTGAGTCGAGTAATTAATGAGCATAACTAAAGATCTAGAGAAAGAGATTTCCTTAGAGATAAGAATGTTGAACACAACTAGAGATCCATAAATGAGGTAGTTAAAGATACTCAGCAAAGATCCTAAACGAGAACAAGGTAGTACCTCTCAGTAAAAAACTTAAGGGATAATCACTGAAGCCATGAATTCTGAAGCAATTTACCCAAGTATGATTAGAGGTACGATGCATGAGTTAGATATTAAGAAAGATAGAGAATATCATATACTCACTAGTCAAGTGGAGAGTGATTAGCCAGACAAAGAACTTCATTGTTAAGTCAAATAAAAGGCCCGATGATACAGAATAGTTACAGTAATATAAGAGTTCACACAAACAAGTTAGTGTACAACTCTAGTTATAACTCCCAAGTCATGACATTCTAGGTTCAACATGATCATCACATTATCATGCGGTGTAATGATAGCACACGAAAAATCATTGGGAAATGGTATAATTCAGTGGATAAAAAGGAGATGCGTATATAGTCAGTTAAAGTTGATAGTTTATAAGGAACCCATAAATTTTATGATCTATGATAAGATCCAAAGTTTAAAGAGGATTCGATGACGAATCCTATTTAAGGGGAGAGAATTTGTAATGACCGGTAATCTCGTCAACTGATAATCTCGACTATTGTTTTATTCTGGGATGAATATTCATAATTTAAGGTATGTTGAACACATATACACTCATTAGGTGACCTTGGGGACAATCGTTATTCCTCGAAGTTCCGATACAGAATTGTATGATGTTTCACTCCGGATAACCTACGATGTTTGGGCCATAACTTTCTCATACGAACTCTGATGTTAATGAATTTTATTTTTTCGGAAATCTGAGATTGAGACCTACAACTTATATGTTGAACATTTTTCCAAAATCAAACCAGAAATAGGTAAAAAATGCAAGTCAAAATTCTGGATGAATAGTGCTCGGACCTATCTAGATAATTCTCCAAGTTTCTAGATAATTTTTCAAATACGAAATTTTCAAATAGACCCTAGTATAAAAAGGATACTATTCCTATATCTTGAAAAAATGAAATTGTGTAGAGAAAAGAGGACAAACGTGGAAGCAAGAAGAAGAAGGAGAAGAAGTAGGAGAAAGAGAAAAGAAGAAGAAGAAAGGAAGAAGAAGAAAATATAAACAAATAAAAGGGCTTAACAACCTCCAAGTTTGGAGAATTAAAGAAGAATTAATCATGAAGAAGGTAAGGAGACTTGACCCAAATTGTTATATTTTGAGTTTTTAAGTTTTGATGATTATAATAGGTTGATTTACTTGGTTGTGATGATGAATGAGTGATTATTCTGCTAAGAAAATGATGATTGGGGGAAAAACCCCAGCTTATTCAATTTTGGGTAAAATTAAGTGAAGTTAATAGAATGGATATAAGTTGATACTGAGTGAGATATTGGTAGTGTTGTGGATGTTATTTGAGGCCAACTGGAATGGTTTATGCAATAAAAATTATTATAGAAGTTTTGGGATGCATTTGGAATAAAAATAGGCTTGAGGAAGCAAATGCAGAAACCTGGAAATCAGCTTCACGTCGCGACGCCAAAGGGTTTAGCGTCACGATGTGTAGTGGAAAATTTAGAGCCAATTCTGGAATGTGTACGTCGCAACGCGCAACACCTTGCGTCGCGACGCGAGATCAAAATATCCCCAAGTTAGTTTTTAATTCATTTTAGTTCCACCCCAGCATATTAGAAACCACCTTAAGAGTCTCGTATCAACTTGTATGCATATATTACATCATGATATGAGTACTATATGCCTCAGAGTGATAGCCCTTACTTGAATAGGCAAACTTATCTTGATTTCGATCTATATATTCTTAGTCTATTTTCTGATTGAAATTATCGATGATAGATCATCACAGGAACCATAAGTTCTTCAGCGAAGTGAATAAAGGCTAGCGGAACTCCAAAACCGTGAGTCGACACTACCCTTTTAAATTGACTTTCATTTTTTTATTTTCATTTCAGACTTATTTTTATGCTTTAGGGCGTTAGATTATTTTTATTACAGTCATTTCATAAAATTTTATGATTTAAGTTATATTTAATAAAGAAACGTTTTCAGAATATGGTTTATGTTTTTCGAGACAGGGGGGAAAAACCCATCTCAATATGTAACTTCATTCAGTTATGGAATTAACGGACATCACATGTGCACATGTAGAGGACTGGGGGGATGGTGATACGTAACGCCCCCAGATCCTAGTTCAGGACTAGGGAAGACATATGCCCCTAGATCCTAGTTTCAGAGGTTGGAGGGTAGCATAGATTAGCACCCCCAGTTATACTTTAGTGGCTTAGGGGACATCGATACGTAACGCCCCAAACAACTAGTTTCAGGGACAATAGTGGCATGCTTTGGGAGATAGCGATACGTAACAAAGTCATGGATTTGCACTTCTGGCTCTAGTTAGGCGTATGGGGGGACGACGATATGTAATGCCCCCATACATCAAGATTTTCAGAGACATGTTAGTTTTCAGATATCAGGTTTTTAGAAAACAGTTTTCAGAGATCAGATTTTAGAAATCATTTCAGAATAGATCTTTCAGATACAAGTTTACAAAAACCAGACTTTCAAAAGCAGATTTCAGAGAGATAAGTTTTATAAAAGAGATTTCGGACAAGGTTCTTCAGAAAAATCTAGTTAATTAAAATAATATTTAATGACTGTTTTGATATTTGATATCAGAACTTGTGACTATTGGATAATTACTTGTTCCTTTTATAAACAGTTGTTACATAATTTAATATGACTAGTAGTGTCATTAATGAAAAGATAAAATTAAGAAAATTATTTGGATAACTAAATAACTTAGAATCGTGCTTTATGAGTTTTTATCACATAAACATTAGAAGCTTGTCCCTTATGGTAAAGGATGGTCTGATATGAGTTCACACCACATATCCTTATCCATTTAATGAATATTGTATTCAAGATGTGATTAAATATCATTTAACCAATGATCCTCATTGGACCACAAATTTATTAAACTAATACATTCGATGTATGTAGTTTAATGAATTAGTAATTGCCTTAGATAGTTTTCTTTACTCCGTAACTTAGTTAATGAATTGTCATGACTTAGTTACGTGTTCCTAATAGAGAACATTTGAACGTCTTGAATTGTTTGAGAACTTTCAATATGTTTATGATGAAACGCGGATAGAATATTTTTGAATGGTTCAAAGATATTATATTTGAAGTGTTGAAAACTATAAAATTCACAGTGTATCTTTGAATTGTTCAAAGATGTTTGATATGATCAAACATATGAATTTATGGAAATTAGTTCTAAGTTCGTTTATTGAATATGATTCTTACTCAATATTAAACTTCCACGATTCCATTTTGATGGAATTGGTCAGTGGGAGTAATTGAATCTTATATTATTTGATTCGTTAATATTAAGTGTTACCGAATTAGTTTCGATACTCTTGGGGTTATGCTCTAGTAACTCTAATTCAACTATTTAATTATGGTTCCATTTGTTCCTACATTTACATATATGATATGTATAATGGAAAATTCGAATCTTAAAAGGTTTGAGGTTTGAAACTTTCTTTTGTATAATTGTTATATAATTGAAAGTACTTGCGCCTCGGAGGTACAAGTAAGGTTTATCATTTATTCTATTTAATGGAGTATTGTATTCTATTTGATAGAATATCTTTTCTACGATACCGAGTAATGAAATTTTTTTATTACTTGGTGTGTAACATCAGATGTTGACGATTGTAGAAAAGAATTGACTTATTGAAGTCAAATGTGAGAACGATAAACTGTAATGGAACTACATAATTAATAAGATGAAAATACCCTTAGTCAACTTTGATGAGTGGTATTTATATCACTATTTCCACTCATTTAACCTAATATTTTGTATAGTTTCTTGAGTTTTGTGAATATTTTGATGTGTTTTGTGTTATTTTGTAGATAAATAAAGTTTCAGGACATTCTGGAGGTGATTTGGGCCAAAACAGTGAAAATTGGACGAAAAATGACATTTTGGTATATTCCCGCGTCGCGACGCCAAGACCTTCAGCGTCGCGACGTCTAACATGTGCTTAACAGTGCTAACGTGCACCGGGTCCACAAATCAGAATCTGAGAAAAGATTGACTTTGCTAATGTGCGCCGTGCCACGTGTCACCATCACAACCGATCTGCTAACATGCGCCGTGCCACATGTCAGCATCCTACGGTGCCGACAGTCATCATCGCCACGTGTGCCATGTGTCACTCCACGTCATAAGCCACATCACCAGGTTGACCAAGTAAAACTGCCACCTCTCCACCACGTCATCATCAGCCAATCAGGATGTGCCACATGTCGCAATCATACGGTGCCGACAGTCTCTTTCCCACGTGTCGCCACATCAGCGCCACGTCAGCGCCACGTCAGCATCAATCATTGAGTATCTAATCCTTATCTGACACGTTGCGGATAAGAATCTCATCGACCAATCAGAAGCCGCCACATGTCACAATAATTGAAGCCCAACCACCTCGCCACGTGTCACCTTATCAGCTTATCCAGAATCTGCAAACAAACGCACCAGAGCGTGCCACGTCGACAAAAGCTGGCGTAGCGACGCCAAAGGGCTTGGCGTCGCAACGCTGGAAGCCTACCGAGGCCTATAAATAGAGCTTCAAATTTCAGATTTAGTTGTACCACTCTCTCTCTTCTATTCTATGTAAAGAGAGAGTTTCTCTCTCTAGTTTCTTTTAGTTTTTAGTTTTTTTTAGTTTTAGTTTTGTAAATAATTATAATTACGTTTTGTTAATATAATAATTTACTTTTTTACTTTTTACAGTTTTTACTATTTACCATGAGGAGGTAACTTCCCCAGCTAGGGTGAAAGGTAATTCTTTTACTGTTACTATTTAGATTAATCTCCCTTAAAAATAATATATTCACTATTTAAAATATTGACTTAAAAAGGATACCGCCAGATTGGTCGGTTGGTAATTCATTTTAATCTGGTTTAAACCTGACTAAACAAGGATACCGCCAGATTGGTCGGTTGGTAATTTAATTTTGGTTCCGCCTTTATGGCTGGTTGGACTTAATTTGACTTAATCAGATTACCGCTTATATGGCTGGTTGGAAAAAGAATCACAAGTTTATATATTATTTTATAGGAGATATCTAAAATAGTAAATAGTAAAAGTAATTCATTTTACCTTAGCATTTTATTTTTATTTACTTTTCAGCTTTTACCTTATGTCTTTTACATTTCAGTATTTTTACTTTATGTCTTTTACTTTTAAGTTTTTACTAGCCCTAGTTATGTGTTAGTTATCTGAGGTTGTGATGAATTCTAATATCACCGGTTTATAAGGGGTTATTTTATAGTTTGGGTAATTTAAAGGTTTACTTATTAAGTCTTAAGCTTAATGCTTCTTGTTGTCTGATCACCAATAAGATTGATGTGGTAAATCTAAAATGAACTAGACATAGGGATTTTAGGTTCAGCCTTAGACTTAATAGCCCACGATCTTCCTTGAGGATAGATAACCCTTTAATAGATTTCCTTATAGGATAGACATATACCTGTCGGGCGGGGGTAGCCATAATTGGAACTTAAACTTAATGAATCCATATAATTTGGTTGACATAGACATATGGTTCAATTGGGTTAAACTGGGTATTTGCGTCTGACCATCGACAGAGGCTTTTGCATAATTTAGTGTTCCAGGTTAGTAAACTGATTTATTACACAAACATAAAATAATCACTTCATCTTTTAAAAGATATTAGAATGATTCATAACCCTAGATCTTTGTGTCTTTTGTTATTTTCCTTAGTATTTTCTTTTGTCCTTTTATTTATTTATTTATTTTTGTAAAACCACATTCAACCAATCAAACAATCATTCTCTTTTCCCTCAATTATATATTTGTAAATAAATAGATTCAATAATTAATAACAACAGTAGGAATTAAGTCCTCGTGGGATCGATATTTTTATACTACTTGAACGATACGTGCGCTTGCGTTATACGTGTGTGTTTACGCCGGTCAAGTTTTTGGCGCCGTTGCCGGGGACTTATTTTTCTTGAGTTATTAATTTTGAAGCTATCTAATTTACTTGTATCTAATTTTCTTTATTTTTATCTGTAATTTTTATTTCTTTCTTTTTCAGGTGATTGAAAAATGGAACACTACTGGGAGATTGAGAGATTACGAACCTTACAAGAAGATACACCCCACATCTGGGAGCAACAGTCCGGTTTTTCTGAGGCCTGTTGTGCAGCCCAATGACTATCACTGGATGCCAGAACCAAGCACTATTACATTTGCTCATCAGAACGAAATGGAGAGATGTGTGATTTGTGATGGTAACCACCCGAGCGATCAATGCATATACTTTTCAGAGTGGCAGAATTATCAGAATCATTCAAGGTACGAAGAACCATCACATTTTCCATCTTATCCACCATCCACCTATGATTTCCATCAACAATCAGAACCATCAGATGAAAATCAGATGATTGACATGCTCAAAGATTGGGTCAAGAAACAAGACGAAAAATTGGATACAATGCTTGAAACATGCCAGAATCAATTTGAAAGTATTCAGAGACAATCAGAATTCATTCTGAGACTGACAGATCAAACGAGATAGTTACCTCAAGAAGAATTATCAGATGAAACTGACAACCCTTCGAGTACCCAGAGATCCACAATGACACTTCAACAGAGAAGGAGGCTGATCATTATCAACAACCAGAGGTATTAGTTCAGGAGCCCGAACCAGCAAAGTCTCGATTTGATTTTTATTATTCTGACTCTGACGAGGATGAAGTTGATCTATTTATACCAACTGCACCAACAACGGAGGATCAAACTTTCAATCCTCAAAATGAAGATCTTGGAGCATGTTTTACCATGATGTTTGAAGAAGATCTATCTGAACCATCCATTCCAGTCGTATCAGAGGATGAAAACCTAACGTCAGAAACATCTTTGCATCCTCAGGTTGACAATTTTGAAGCATGTATCTCACAGATGACAGATGAAGAGCTGAATACAAAAATTTTAAAATACATCTGTGAAGAAAATGTGGAACAAGAAGCAGAGCAAATGGAGGAGCAAATGTCTGACCTTAATAAAGATCCAGAGCATTCAGGAGAAACATCGTTGTTTTGGGGAGTACAAATCAAAGATATCGCCTAGAAGCTTGACAGAATGGAACTCCCATTCCAAGTCAAGCACCATATGAGACCTCCTGATTTTCTTTCTTTCTTTGCAGGAATCACTGGAACAACAAGGAGCAAAAAGGTGGCACGAGCATATGACAAAATTCTTTTTGCCACTTTACCGTTGGAAGAGACCCTTCAAAAGCAACGCTCACGGGATTGTCTTTAATCGGACATCCAAAATGACATTGAAACCTCCTTGACAGATGGATTTCAGTCACGTCTGGCTGAAGATGAAAAATTTAGCGCTAGCAGGGAGGCAACCCATCCAATTTGTTGTAATTTCTGTTTTCATATTTTGTGTATACATGTTGTAGAGTTTTTAATTTTGTGTGTTATTTTTGTAGGGAAAAACACAAACGAAGTATTTTAAGACAGAAGGAATTGTGTTTGGCAATCAAAGATGAGAAACAATTCATTAGCGATGGCTAAGTAAGGAATAAAATCATGAGACACATCCTAATGAATTTATACTAAGCGAGTGGCGTATTGCGTACACAATTCCGTTGCCTTAATTATTGCTTTGATTCGCTTTTCAGTTGTAATTATCTTTATTTTCATAGACAGGATCCAGACTTTTTGACCTTTCACGATTTCTTTTGTTGTTTAGCTAACAATCGTCATTTGGAAGATATTAGTGCTATTATTACTCACCCTTTTTCAGGTACTATAAATTCAGCCCGTCATTACACTTTTGAAGGCATCCTGATTTGAAAAAGAAATACATATAAAAAAATGGAAGCCACTTCAAGAAGATGAATTGAGAACATCTGTGTGTTTTGCGGTAGTAGTGTTGGTACTAAACCGCAATATGTAGAAGCAGCACAGGAATTGGGTCGAGTCTTAACTGCAAGGAATATACACTTAATATATGGCGGAGGCAATCTTGGACTAATGGGGATCATTTCAAAGGCTGTACAGGAAGGAGGCAGTCATATTTTGGGAATCATCCCAAAACCCTTGGCAGAGGCAAATCTTATTGGATCATCAAACGGAGAGGAACTGATCGTGCCAGGTATGTCTGAACGACTGGTAGAAATGATTAACCGTGCTGATGCTTTTATCGCTTTGCCAGGTGGCTTGGGTACATTTGAGGAAATTTTTATAGTTCTATCTTGGGCGAACCTAAACATACACCAGAAACCGCTTGGACAGCTCAACGTTGATGGATTTTATGATTTTCTTTGTGTGTTTCTTGATGATGCTCGAAGAAATGGGTTCGTGTCAAAACCTATGAAAGAACTCCTCTTCACTGCCAGAACTGCTCCGGATCTAATTGACCAACTCTTAGCCTATGAACCACAAGTTGACGCTATCCTTTCAAAGATAAATTGGTCCGAGGACGATTGTGGTAAGAGGCGTCGGATTAATCTGGATCTTAACCTTTAATTTCCTGTAGATTTCAGCTAACCAGGTACGACCTTCTTAACTCTCATTTTACTGTTTAAGACATTGGGGACAATGTCTCATTTAGGTTTGGGGGAGGGAATTAGTTGATCAGTACCTTATTTTTAGTTTGTGTGTTGATTTTATTTTTAGTCCAAAATTTTTCGAAAAATACAAAAAAATTGAAAAATTTTAAATTTTTTTTTGTGTTTTTGTGTTTTTATTTTGACTAAAAAGGTGAAATTAGTAAGAGATAGCTGAGTAAGGAGTTTCCACTCCTGAGACGTATCTCAAGCCTATTTTCGAAATAAGTTAATTGTTGTTTATTTCCTTTTAAATTATTTAATTTGTGAATTCTCCTTAAAACGGACTAAAATGGATCTTCATATGCTCAGTTGACAGATATTATCAACATATATAGTAACATACGGACATGAGCTAAATTGAAAAGTTTGTAATATTCAGTGCTCTAGTTTAATTGGAGGAAGCATCTCAAAAAGCAATGGAGAAAAGAAAAAAAAAACATATGAGATCCGAGTTATTAAGTCTGTAAGGGTGTCTTAACACCTAGTGCTCTAAAACCAACTGGTTTGGGAGTCACTGGCCCAAAGCTCGCTACATGGATCAAAGATGCTGCAAAAATATATATATCTGAAGTCTGAGTAATTAAGTCCATATGGGTGTCTTAACACCTGGTGCCCTAAAGCCAACTGGTTTGGGAGCCACCGACCCAACACTCGCTACATAGACGGAAGGTATTGTATATAAATAAAAAATAGAGAAAAAATCAAAGAAAAAATCTGAAAAATCCGAAAAATTATTCCATTGCTACAAAAAGGTGTGAAATCTGATAGAAATTTAGGACAAAAATATTACTCTCTTATCAACTGCACTTATGACTGTTGTGGGCAAAAATAAGTTGTTTAATATTTTGTTGGCTATATATATGAAGAATGGTAAAAATAATCGGAGAATTTACTTATTCAGTAATTTAGAATAAAACAAAACAACTAGTAACTTGGAGTAGAAGTTTCACCTGATTAGTCACTAACATCCTTATTCTCTTTTTGCTTGTCTTTTTGCTTTTGTGTGCATTAGTTTTACTACATTTTTACTTTTGTAAAATGTTTGTGGGTATCATTGATGTAAACCCTCACGAGACTACAACTCGTCCACTAGGGACACCTAGGGGTTTAAAGGCTTATGCATACGCTAAATGCAACTGTGATCCCTTCGAAAGTGGCTTAGTTAATTTATTTATGTTATTTTATGTTTTGCTCGAGGACTAGCAAAATGTTAGGTTTGGGGGTGTGATGAGTGGTATTTATATCACTATTTCCCACTCATTTAACCTAATATTTTGTATAGTTTCTTGAGTTTTGTGAATATTTTGATGTGTTTTGTGTTATTTTGTAGATAAATAAAGTTTCATGACATTCTGGAGGTGATTTGGGCCAAAATAGTGAAAATTGGACGAAAAAGGACATTTTGGTAAATTCCCGCGTCGCGACGCCAAGACCTTCAGCGTCGCGACGTCTAACATGCACCGAACAGTGTTAACGTGCGCCGGGTCCACAAATCAGAATCTGAGAAAAGATTGACTTTGCTAATATGCGCCGTGCCACGTGTCACCATCACAACCGATCTTCTAACATGCGCCGTGCCACGTGTCAGCATCCTACGGTGCCGACAGTCATCATCGCCACGTGTGCCACGTGTCACTCCATGTCATTGTCACGAATCAGCCACATCACTAGGTTGACCAAGTCAAACTGCCACCTCACCGCCACGTCATCATCAGCCAATCAGGAAGTGCCACGTGTCGCAATCCTACGGTGCCGACAGTCTCTTTCCCACGTGTCGCCACGCCACCGCCACGTCACTGCCACGTCAGCGCCACATCAGCATCAATCATTGAGTATCTAATACTTATCTGACACATGGCAGATAAGAATATCATCGACCTATCAGAAGCTGCCACGTGTCACAATAATTGAAGCCCAACCACCTCGCCACGTGTCACCTTATCAGCTTATTTAGAATCTGCAAACAAACGCACCAGAGCGTGCCACGTCGACAGAAGCTGGCGTAGCGACGCCAAAGGGCTTGGCGTCGCGACGCTGGAAGCCTACCGAGGCCTATAAATAGAGCTTCAAATTTCAGATTTAGTTGTACCACTCTCTCTCTTCTATTCTATGTAAAGAGAGAGTTTCTCTCTCTAGTTTCTTTTAGTTTTTAGTTTTTTTAAGTTTTTAGTTTTGTAAATAATTTTAATTACGTTTAGTTAATATAATAATTTACTTTTTTTACGTTTTACAGTTTTTACTATTTACCGTGAGGAGGTAACTTCCCCAGCTAGGGTGAAAGGTAATTCTTTTACTGTTACTATTTAGATTAATCTCCCTTAAAAATAATATATTCACTATTTAAAATATTGACTTAAAAAGGATACCGCCAGATTGGTCGGTTGGTAATTTAATTTTGGTTCCGCTTTTATGGCTGGTTGGACTCAATTTGACTTAATCAGATTACCGCCTATATGGCTGGTTGGAAAAAGAATCACAAGTTTATATATTATTTTTTGGGAGATATCTAAAATAGTAAATAGTAAAAGTAATTCCTTTTACCTTAGCATTTTATTTTATTTTACTTTTCAGCTTTTACCTTATGTCTTTTACATTTCAGTATTTTTACTTTATGTCTTTTACTTTTAGGTTTTTACTAGCCCTAGTTATGTGTTAGTTATCTGGGGTTGTGATGAATTCTAATATCACCGGTTTATAAGGGGTTATTTTATAATTTGGGTAATTTAAAGGTTTACTTATTAAGTCTTAAGCTTAATGCTTCTTGTTGTCTGATCACCAATAAAATTGATGTGGTAAATCTAAAATGAACTAGACATAGGGATTTTAGGTTTCAGCCTTAGACTTAATAGCCCACGATCTTCCTTGAGGATAGATAACCCTTTAATAGATTTCCTTACAGGATAGACATATACCTATCGGCGGGGGGGTAGCCATAATTGGAACTTAAACTTAATGAATCCAGATAATTTGGTTGACATAGACATATGGTTCAATTGGGTATTTGCGTCTGACCATCGACATAGGCTTTTGCATAATTTAGTGTACCAGGTTAGTAAACTGATTTATTACACAAACATAAAATAATCACTTCATCTTTTAAAAGATATTAGAATGATTCATAACCCTAATCTTTGTGTCTTTTGTTATTTTCCTTAGTATTTTCTTGTCTTTTTATTTATTTATTTATTTTTGTAAAACCACTTTCAACCAATCAAACAATCATTCTCTTCTCCCTCAATTAGATACTTGTAAATAAATAGATTCAATAATTAATAACAACAGTAGGAATTAAGTCCTCGTGGGATCGATATTTTTATACTACTTGAACGATACGTGCGCTTGCGTTATACGTGTGTGTTTACGCCGGTCAAACTTTCGTATAAGTCCAATAGGATGTTAGAATCATTTACAAAGTATTTGATACTTATTGGTTCTGTTGTTTTCTTATTGTAGAAAAATTATCCTACAACTTATAATGGGAGCGATATTTTATATCGATTTCGGAAATTACCATTGAACCATAGATCTAAAATTGTTCATAGCATACTACGATCAGGTTTTGAACTTGATTAAGCTTTTGTTATGAATTTTTCATAAAATGTGCAAATTGTTTGCGTAGCAAAAACAAAGTGAGCTTGATAAATGTTTGACCTTTATAGTATCACAGTGAGAAATGTTATACTCAGTAGTCTAATGTCGATTCTGAGAATACTTGTCTCTAGTCGCACTAATTGAACAGTCAGAGATCTGTTGGTTAATGTTGATATTAAACTATATATTTTGGCTAAAGAATGTAAAATGGCCTTCTTGAATGGTTTCTTCGAATGAGAGATCGGTGTGGTTTCTTTGTTTGAAGAGTTCATTCTAGAATGGCTATGGAGTTTGTATTCTGCTAAGATCACAGTTTGATATACTAGCTTATAAAGCCTATTGTAGACTCAAATAAGCTTTTCCGAAAATCTGTGTTCTCTAATTTTGATACAGTCAGATTGACTGATTTTATCAAAAGCACAGAGAATACATAAATGATAGTAGGGTCAGTAGGAGCGTACGAATTTCTTTCTAGTGGTATATATCATAACTACATTATCATTATTAAAGTAATAATGAGATGTTAGTAAAGTAAAACGTTTACTTAAGTCTTCTTTTCTCCGTGAAAGCAGTGGGAGTAGTTTCTGATATATTTGATATAAAGTTTTATATATGATATAAAACAAGAGACTTGTGAGATACTCCCATTAGTCATGCATTAGATATGATCTAATAAAGGACACAGTAATACTATCTGTATGACAGTTAGTATAATTGTTTGACAGTTAACGTGTCTTTTATATATATAGTATTAATCTTTCATAAAGGATGATTCCTTGGTCGAAAGAGAAATTGATTAGAGTGTCTAGTCAATCTTATGCATCGTAGGATGATGACGTAATAAATACTATATTATGTGCGATTAATGATATCAATTTAATCGTAATTGCTTTGAGTTATTTTGATATGCTACATACCATATGATGGATCTTGAGACATGTTCTTTGTGATCTTTGAGATATTAAGAACAAATTTCTAATTCATGGAGAATTTAGTCTGCAACCATAAGGTCAGATTAGTTTTGATTCTAATTATGACATTAGATGGTCTATGTCATATAAAGTCAGAAAAGATGCAGTGGGAGTGTCACTGTTGATTCTACGGAACTAGTGGAATCAATTATGACTTTTGAGGTATTAACTTAAGAAGTTGCAAAGTGACCTCAATGATTAGAAGTGTTGATATTAGTTTTGTGCTTGCGGTTGTCTTATAGTATTTTAGATTTGATCCATATATACTTAGACAACTCAGCAGCTATAGCACAAAACTGATATAGCGTTTGATTCATATTGATGTAGAATTTGGATTCTGCAGAATATGAATGATGTTGGATAAAGAAATCGATTAGGTTTGTTGGACAGACTTGATCTGGTAAGCGGACTTACTTGTTGTTGCCTACCTTTTGAGTGCAAGATGAGCTCTTAGGGCCATGAGCATGCGATACACATTAAGATATGTATAGGATACTATGGATTGACACTAGAGCAAGTGGGAGAAATTGTTAGGGTTGATGCTTGGAGTGCCAATCCGGATCGTATTTATGTCGGATTCATAAATATGAATAATTTCGTTTTCCATAATATTAATAATTTAATGGTAGTACCCTTGTCTTTTATATAGATATTCGATCTAATTACGATTGGATATTCAATTACGATTAAATCGAAACTAAATTTGGTTTAGTGATACGTGTATATTAGACAAAGACCCTAGGATTTATAATATAGTGTGTAGTTGCAACGTAGTTTGTAATTGACATTGGGAAGCGCACTATAAGATGTATATCCTTAAATAAAGTTCATGGTCAAGATTTACGAACACGAGTCGGTTAGTAAAATTCGCTGAGACCAGTACATATTGTATATCGTGACTTGGTTCGATGGTTTATCCAAATGAACCATGAGTCTCGGGAGACTCGTATAGACATATAGGTGTTTATTTGATAAACACTGAACGACTCACTGAAGATTTCCTAATAGATGGTACACCAACGTCAATAAGAATCTTCTCAAGTTGAGCGAGCATAGTGGTCATTCGACTTGAGATACCACAGTGGGATATATGAGTTATCCTTCATACTTTGATGGCAGTCATGTCACTGATCTATTTAGATCAGACCTCCGTATGTTCGTTGGGTGTGGACTGATGCTCATGATATCCAGTGCGTATAAAGATAGGATCCGTCAGTCATGTGTACAGGGCATAGGCATCCTCACATGTTTACGATCTAGTAAATCCATGGCCGTGGTATAACTTTGGAAACAAGTTCCGAGTGTTATTTAGAGATCGTAAATTGAAAGTCGACTATATTATACCGAACGTATTTGACGTTCTCATCTATATCCCAGGTATAATATGGATAGCCTGTGACAGAGAGATTATACATATGCAATGACCTCGACTTGCATAGTTTAGCGATATTATCTGTGGTCGTCATAATCAATGAGTGGGTCGATTATTGACACGAAATTGGATTTCGTGATTGATAAACCTAAACTCAGAGAGTCCCATAATATGAAGTGTACTCGTTGAGCATTTGGGCAACGCGATATGAATAATACGGATTATTCATAATACTTCATCGGATTAAGTGAGTTAATTCGAATCGTTTAATCGATTAAACGATAACACATGCATTAGGGGATTTTTGCCATTCGTAATTATTGTGTATTTGTATTTGATACATAATACGATTAAATACACATTAATTATTTGTCAAATGAGATTTTGACACATGCCATAAATATATGTATTTTTTATTTATTATAAATAAAAATACATATATAATAATAATGATATTAATTGATTATTTGGATATTTAATTGTTAAATATTTAAATGATTAATTAATAAACTTTTTTCATAAATGTTATGAAATTTATCCAATTATTATTTGTTCACATGGCATGATTTTATTAGGCTTAAATGTACAAATTTTATTTGCTAACATTAAAGCTTATATTTATTAATTGGATTAATTTTTTCAAAATGAACATTTTGCCCCCATTATGTCCGTCATGTATATTTAAAGAAGGAAAATATTTTCTTCTTCCATATTCAATCATCCATGGCAGAAAATGAGAAAAAGAAAAGCCCTAGGGTTTGTTTGATCAAACCATGAAGGAAAATTCCAGAAAAGCCTAGGATTTCAAGAGATTAAAGGTAATATTCTATAACCCTAAGCTTGAAATTAGTTTCTTGTTTTTCATGAATTCTTAGAATGGTTCTAGGGTTCATTTAATTCTGAAAAATTGGGGTTTTTGGTTGTGGATGATGGATTAGAAGTGTTGATGCATGTATGAAGTAGTTTTGGATGAAATTAGTGTAATTTTTGTCCAATTTGTTCATTTGATGACATGTTGCCATTGTAGAGTGTTATGACCACTCTTGTAATGCCTATAATTTTTCTTGGGTGGTTCATGTGTGGTGACTTTGATTGGTGTTGAAATTAATTTTATTAATATTGAAAAATTGGATTTAAAGCATGAAATTTGGTAATTTCGGTTTCTATATCAGATTTGAGTAAACTGGAAAATTCTGTGATTAATTTGATGTCATATAAATGTATTGGATCTCTTTTGGGAGTTGGAACAATTACCGGAAAGTGTTTCGGAATTGAAATAAGCGAAAACGGCTAAAAACTGCGTTACCAGGTGACTTTTGAGTCAACCGGGTGACGGCTGCCCAAACAGTGAATTTGTCACTGTTCGGGCAGCCCATGAACTGCCCTAACACTATTGGGGCTGACTCGGGTAGTCCCTATAAGTGTTGGGTGGTCGGTTCGGTCAAAAGACGTTTTACGTCATTTTGCGAAAAAATATTTTTCGTAAAACATTCACGACGTTTCATATATATTTATGTCATTATTTGATATTGGATAAATAGGTTTAGGTGAAATATGAATGAATTATTCATATTAGATATTGAATAATTTATTTGGTAATTTAAAAAAGTTTTAAATTACGATTTTGCCCGAACCGCACTTCCGCTGCGTCAATCGCCCAAAACCCCAACATGAGCTTCCTCTATTTTCGCATTGCGATGGTCACATTCCAGAACCGAAGTAGAGAGAAACTTCCCATTTCACGTCGCGACGCTGGGTGTTCGCGTTGCGACGTTTACTTGTTTTCAGGAGCCAAAATCAACTTCATCTTCACTCTCAACTTTTACAACAACACTAATGCCATAACAACAACAAGTATATAAAATATCACCCTTTATCACCATCTCACATTCTTTTCATAAATTCTAACTTAGTTATATGCTTAGGGATTTCACAAATTGTGGGTTTCTCACAATCACTATTTTCTTAACACAATAATCATCCAATCATCATCAAACTCAAGCTAGCAACATACCAAAATCATCAAATCATCAAAACTCAATGTATCAAGAATTGGGTCAAATATTTCCTTACCTTGAATCAAATCTCTCTTCACTAATAGAACTTCCAAGCTTTATTTTCCCTCTTCCTAGACTTGCATGTGATTATTAAGTCTTAGTGTTATCTTGGAATTGGTTGAAGAGATGAAGTAAATTTATGAAATTTTGGCTGTGGAGTTCTCGGCTAGGGGGAAAAAATATAGGATTTCCAAATTTGATTTATTTGTTTCTAATACATGTTAGCTATTTCATAGAGAAATCTTGAAGGTTTTGGTCTTTTCTATCAAAGTGAGGGACTTGGGCCTAAATATTGAATTCTTTTTGGGCCTTGACTTGGGCTAATCTTATTCCAACTTTACTTATGGCCCATATATGTTATTATAAGGCTAGTTGGGTTTGACTTAAAAATTGGCCCACTAAGTCGTCCGTAAAATTTAATAGGGGAAAAATAAATTTTATCTAAGTCTCCAAGTTACTATTCAAATTGAGTTATGTAATTTTATGTCGTTACATAACTGGGGTGCAAGATTCTGACAAAAAGAGAAACGAAAAAATGCTACATAACTCATGAAAGAAAATGAAAATTAGACAACTACCAAATAAAGGAAAAGAAAATACATCAATCACAGTACATTGGGTTTGAAAGGAAAAGAGATTCTTGAAAATTTGAACACTCTAAAAATGATTTCAGATGTTGTCCATTCACTTTATATACATCATCATCCCTAAGATTCTCAATGTCAATAGCTCCATATGGGTAAACGTGCTTCACAATAAATGGGCCACTCCATTTGGATTTAAATTTTTCAGGAAATAAATAAAGACGATAATTATAAAGTAAATTTTTTTTACAAATTTTAAATATTTTTCGTGAAATTCAACTATCATGAAAGACCTTAGTTTTAATTTTATGAATTTTCGCATTCTCATATGAATCATTCCTTAACTCTTCAAGTTCATTTAATTGCAGTTTACGTTCATCACTGGCATTTTCAAGGTTTGAATTGAATACTTTAATAGCCCAATATGCCTTATGCTCAAGTTCTACAGGTAAATGACAAGGTTTTCCATAAACTAGACGATAGGGAGACATTTCCAAAAATGTTTTGAAAGCTATTTGGTATGCCTAAAGTGCATCAGTCAGTCGAAGAGACCAAGCTTTGCGATTTGGGTTGACCGTTTTTCCAAAATTTATTTGATTTCCCTATTAGCTAGTTAAACTTGACCATTTGTCTGAGGGTGATAGGAGGTAGAAACTTTATGTGTAACTTCATACTTTTTTATTAAGAAAACAAAAGGCATGTTACAAAAGTATTTACCTCAATAACTTATAATGGCCCGAGGGATTCCAAATCGACTTAAAATATTTTGTTTTAAAAATTTAATCACAGTTTTGTGATCATTATTTAGACAAGGAATCGCCTCAACCCATTTTGAGACATAATCGACTGCAACTAATATATATGAAAATCCAAATGACGGTGGAAGTGGACCCATGAAATCTATTCCCCAACAATCAAAGATTTCGATGACAAGGATGAGATTTAAAGGCATCATGTTTCTTTTTGAAATGGATCTCAACTTTGATAATTTTCAGAAGTTTTACAGAAAGCATGTGCATCTTTAAAAATGGTGGGCAAATGAAATCCGCACTGTAAGATTTTTTCAGCAGTTTTCCTAAATGAGAAGTGACCTCCACATACTTTTGAATGACATAACTGAATAACACAACTTATCTCAATGTCCGGTAGGAATCGTCGGGAAATTTGATCAGGGCAATACTTGAACATATATGCATCGTCCCAATAGAATCTTTTGACTTCAGTCAAAAATTTCTTCTTGTCTTGATGGCTTCAATCTGGAAGTATTTTTCCTGTTGCAAGGAAATTGATCATATTAGCATACCAAGGCATTGTATTTACAAAAAAAAAAAAAAAAAAATTATTTATCAGGAAAATAGTCATTGATAGGAGTTGTATCAATTGATGACTCATTTGTGAGTCTCGATAAATGATCTGCAACCACATTTTATGCTCATTTATTGTCCTTGATTGTGAGATTTGAATTCTTAAAGCAGTAAAATCCACCGTAGTAATCTTGGCTTTGCATCCTATTTAGACATCAAATATCTAACAGCAGCATGGTCAGAATAAACAACAGTTGAGGAAATAATTAAAGATGATCGAAATTTATCTAATACAAATATTACAGCAAGTAGTTCTTTTTTGTGGTAGTGTAATTCATTTGTGCAATGTTTAATGTTCTACTAGCGATATAAATACATACGGCTTACCTTCCTTTCTCTGTCCTAATACTGCAACAACTGCATAATCACTGGCATCACACATTAGCTCAAAAGGCAAAGACCAATCAGGAGATTGCATAATATGAGCAGAAGTTAAGAGACTGATAATCTTTTCAAATGATTTTTGACATTCTTCTGTCAAATGTTGAATCTTTTAATAGGAGGTTACACAAAGGTCTGGATATGATACTAAATTTTTTAATGAACCTCCTATAAAATCATGTATGTCCTAAGAAAAAACAGATTTCTCTGACTATTTTTGGTGGTGGCAATTTAGAGATTACCTCTATTTTTTCCTTTCCAATCTGGATACCTTTAGATGACACAATGTGACCCAAAATATTTCTCGAATTAGTCATGAAATGGCATTTTTCCTAGTTTAACACAAGTCATTTTCTGCACATCTTTTAAAAATTTTCCAAGTTATTCAAGCAATTATCAAAAGAGTCCCAAAAATAGTTATATCATCCATAAAGACCTCTAAACAATGTTCAACAATGTCACTAAAATAACTTACTTAACATGTTGTAGGAAACGCTTTCCTTACACAACGGAAGCACGTTAGGTACCCGGGATTGGACTAGAAAAATTTTCTTGCCCTTCTCTCCTCTTGGCCTAAAGTTACCAGCTCTCCACGCCATTTTGCCCAGCCTGCCTTGGACCAGTTTATTAACTGGTCACGCTGTTGGTTTCTATAATATGTCCAAAGGAAAGATTAAGCATACATGAAATACAACAAAGAATATATATAAAAGATGAAGTATGGCGGAATCATACTTACCAATCTCTTGTGATGAAGAAAGATCAAGCCAAGATGGAAGCTCCAAGGTAGATTAGGTTCGGCCAAGGAAGACAAGAAGAGGAAAACTCCAAACTTTGTGTATTCCTTGCTCTATGATGGTTTCCCTATCACCTCTTTTGATCCCTTGAAGGTGCTAGCCTTGCATGTTCCAAACATCAACCTTTTCTTCAAGCTTTTGGCAACCAAATTTGAAGAAGATGAAGACCAAAACTGCATGCAGTTTTCGGTCAAGAGTGAGTGAGAGAAGAGAGATTTTCTTAATTGATTTTGATACCAAAAATCAATTTATATTTATGCCATAATATTATTAAATAATATAAATCTATGACACAAGCCATGCAAAGGCTTAGAGTGTCAAACACTCAAATTCCATGCATAAATTTGAGTGTAATATACACTATCACCATGCAATGCATCATCAATAAAATAATGCATATAATGACATGTGTCATGTGGGCCCCACACGTTTCCAAATGAAAGTGGGCCCACGTGCACTCACGCGTTCGGGTTCGATATTTCCGAAATACCGAACTTACGTCGCGACGTTATTAAATCGAATTTAAATAAATAATCGCGCCTAGCGAAATTATTATTTACGTCGCTAACGAATTAATTCTAAATTAACTCGTATGCCCGAATTAAAATCTAATTTTAATTTCGCGTCGAAATCGAATTTCGATTATTATATCGAATATAATAATTTTATCGATTAATTCCAAATTAATCGTTCTCTCTCTCTAAACAAGGTACTTTATCCGAGATAAAGTTTCTCCGCAATTAATCCAAGATTAATTAAGTCCGAATCAAATATCATAGGTGAATCTTCAGGAAGCGACCCAAGAGATCTCCGGATATGTTGGCAGTAAATACGGTCGTCGGATAATCCGAACACGCACGTACCTCGTACTACGTTCTACCGATTCACAAGACAAGGTTGGCTTCTAGCAAAGCGCCATGTCCTACCCAATTCTCCAGAAATATTCTTATAGGAATATAAGATCTATATCAAGCGTAGTATACCGTAGTATTGCGTACATCGATCCAGTATCGGATGATCACATGCTAGGCCTGGGGCTGGAGATGTGTCTGCCCCGTACGAAACATATATCGGACATCAAACAGCTAGTCTCTTTAAATCAGACAATCCTGACCTAGTCATATTGTCCCGACGGTTGCAACCTTTTATAGAGTACTAGTTCTGTGTCCTGCGTGATCATCACCTCCATATGTCTGAAGCGATACTTCCATCTTGACATCACATCCAGTACACTACGATTCTCGATAAACCCAGAAGAGGTGTACACAGAACCGGTTAGGGTCCCCAACCACCAAAACCAAAGTTTACCGATTGTCGCAAGTACTAGCGATGTAAGTCTCAGGTTAAGACCATATACACCTACCCTGATGCGGCCTCCCATAGACACGCAGACATACTACCAATGGGATTCCGCGGGGTCTATCCAGAGCGAAGCTGTTTTCCGTACCATCGGTAAAACACAACCTCCTATTGCACTTGCATAAGTATCCAATACTTAAATATATGAGAACTATGCTGTTGTGCCCTCACAACGTGCACAAGCGCAATACTAGTCTATTCCGCATTATCGATGTCCAATCTCGATAATACTCCGACTAGGGATATTTAATGATTAAACTTTTATAGATTGATACTGTCTCATATCATCTCAATCCAGTATTAATCATATGGACTTTCGCCATTTATTAGTCAAAGTAAATAATATTACAAAACGGCAAAAGGCAATTTCATAATCACATAGTTAATTTTGTACAATAATACAATATCATTTACAAACAGTGACGCTATGGGACATAATGTCTAACAATCTCCCACTTGGCCTATAGCCAGTCACTCAAGCATCTAATACCCGAACTATGTATGTGTCGTTCAAAAAACTTGCTGAAGAACAGCCTTCGTCAGCGGATCTGCAATGTTGTCATCTGATGTGACCTTCTCGACCTTTACATCGCCACGATGTATAATCTCCCGAATCAGATGGTAACGTCGAAGAACATGCTTGGACCTTTGATGAGACCTTGGTTCCTTAGCCTGTGCTATAGCCCCGTTATTGTCACAATACAATGGAACGGGCTCAGCTGCTAACGGAACTACCCCTAATCCGATTAGGAACTTTCGGATCCAAACTGCCTCCTTTGCTGCTTCAGATGCAGCGATGTACTCCGCTTCTGTTGTTGAATCGGCAACAGTATCTTGCTTGGAAGATTTCCAGCTCACTGCTCCGTTATTCAAACAAAAAATGTACCCAGATTGCGACTTGTAGTCATCTTTGTCGGTTTGGAAACTTGCATCGGTATACCCAGATACCGCAAGTTCTCCACCTCCATAAATTAAGAAAGCATCCTTAGTTCGTTTAAGATACTTAAGGATGTTCTTAACTGCTATCCAGTGACCTTCACCTGGATCGGCCTGATAGCGGCTGCACATGCTCAAAGCATATGAGACATCAGGTCGTGTACATATCATAGCATACATGATCGATCCGACTGCCGAGGCGAACGGTATCCGACTCATGTTGTCCCTCTCTTCCTGAGTCTTAGGACACATGTCTTTAGACAGAGAGGTACCTCGTACCATTGGAACCAATCCCCTCTTGGATTGTTCCATGTTGAATCGCTTCAACACTTTATCAATGTATGTACTCTGGGAGAGTCCAAGCAGCTTTCTAGATCTATCCCGGTAGATTTTTATTCCAAGAATAAAGGCTGCTTCTCCCAGATCTTTCATGGAGAATTTTAATGAAAGCCAAGCTTTCACCGACGTCAGCATGGGAATGTCATTGCCTATAAGCAATACGTCGTCGACATAAAGGACAATAAAAGTAAGTGCTCTCCCACTAACCTTCTTGTATACACAAGGGTCATCCGCGTTTTGCACGAAATCATATTCCTTTATGATCTCATCAAAACGCTGATTCCATGACCGTGATGCTTGCTTCAATCCATAAATGGATCGATTTAACTTACAAACCTTGTTTGCAAGTCTAGGTACGATAAAACCGTCAGGCTGTTGCATATAAAAACATCCTCAAAAGGTTTCCGTTAAGGAAAGCGGTTTTAACGTCCATCTGCCATATCTCGTAATCGAAATATGCAGCTATTGCAAGCATTATCCGAATGGATTTAATCATGGCAACGGGTGAGAAGGTTTCGTCATAATCAATACCATATTGTTGACGATACCCCTTCGCTACAAGCCTAGCTTTGTACGTTTGTACGTTGCCATCCATGTCGGTCTTCTTCTTGAAGATCCATTTGCATCCAATAGGCTTCACACCTTCTGGTGCATCAACCAGTGTCCAAACTTGGTTGGCGTACATGGAATCCATCTCGGACTTCATGGCTTCTTGCCATAAAGCGGAATCGATATTTTGTATCGCTTCCTCATACGTAGCCGGCTCATTATCCTCAATAAGATTAATATCTACATGAGGTGAGATCAGGAACCCATACCTCTCAGGTACTGTTCTCACTCTCTCCGACCTACGCGGTCCTTGTGTATGTGAAGTTTGTGGTACAGACTCATCCCGGATGGTCTGTTCATGTTCCGTCGTTGATTCATTGCCAGGAACAGTATCACTACGATCTTCATCGAGTTCTACTTTCCTCCCACTTACCACTGCATTTAGGAATTCCTTCTCAAGGAAAACCGCATGTAGAGCAACAAATACTTTGTTCTCTTGTGGGTAATAGAAGTAATATCCTTTGGTTTCCCTAGGATATCCTACGAAAAGGCATTTATCAGATTTGGGTTCAAGTTTGGTACCTTCCAAACGTTTAACATATGCCCAGCATCCCCAAATCTTCAGGAAAGAGAAACCTGGTTTCCTTCCTGTCCATATCTCATATGGAGTCTGTTCAACAGACTTCGACGGTACCTTATTCAAAATAAGTATAGCACTGTTTAATGCGTATCCCCAGAAGGATATTGGTAGCTCAGTGCGACTCATCATTGACCTTACCATGTCCAACAAGGTGCGGTTTCTCCGTTCGGACACACCGTTTAATTGCGGTGTTCCAGGAGGAGTCCACTGTGAAAGAATACCATATTCTTTCAAGTAATCTTGAAACTCATAACTTAAGTATTCGCCACCTCGGTCTGACCGTAATGTCTTAATACTCTTCCCTGTTTGTTTTTCCACTTCGTGTCGAAACTCTTTGAATTTCTCAAAAGTTTCCGACTTGTGTCTCATAAGATACACATAACCGTAACGAGATGCATCATCTGTAAAGGTTACGAAGTAGTGAAATCCACCTCTAGCCTGGCTAGACATGGGCCCGCATACGTCAGTATGAACAAGAGCCAACAGTTCTGTGGCACGTTCACCTTTACCGCTAAAAGGTGATTTAGGCATTTTGCCTAAAAGACAAGATTCGCAGACGTCATATGAATTGGGATCAAATTCGTCCAAGTACCCACTCTTCGAAAGTGTGGATATGCGAGTCTTGTTGATGTGTCCCAGACGACAATGCCACATATAAGCTTCATCTTTTAGATTACTCTTTGAGCCTTTTGTTTGTCATTTTAGGAGATTATTTATATTCAAAATATAAAGACCGTTATTTGCAACAGCTGTGCAAATTTCTGCATCATTTTTATATAAATAACACCCAGTGTTCCTGAATACAAAAGTGTAACCCTGCTGGGTTAACAAGGATACAGATATAATATTCCTAGTTAAACTAGGTACAAAATAACAGTTCAAAAGTTTAAGTTCATGCCCTGAGGGCAGTTCTAAAACAAAAGTCCCTACGGCCAAAACAGCAACTGGTGTTCCGTTTCCAACCCGTAGATCCATCTCCCCGGATGCCAGCACCCTGCTATCCTGCAGATCCTGCACATCAGTACAAATATGAGCACCACAACCAGAATCAAAAATCCAATTTTTAAAACTAGAAGTATTCATATTTATCTCAATAACAAACATACCAGAAGCGATAGCCTTGCCATCCTTGATATCCTCTCTCTGCCCTTTGCCCATTCGGCAGTCACGTTTCCAGTGACCCCTCTTGCCGCAGTTGAGGCAGATGTCGTGAGATTTGTCCTTTGGCTTCCTAGAAGCCACTGTCAACTTGCCTTTGCCCTTTTTCTTGAACTTCTTCTTCCTTGCACCTCCAATTGCCTTGGGGCCACCCTTTGGCGCATGAGAGGTCGATGCAAAATGCGCCTCGCGCTTGCTCCCCTTTAGGAGTTCCCTTTCGGACTCCTTCAAGATAGATAACAGCTCTCCAAGAGTGTCATCTGTATCCATCAACTTATAGTTGACTATGATTTGTTTCCAAGTATCAGGAAGTGACTGCAAGATCATATCTATAGTCAGCTCAGCCTCCAAGACTATTCCCATATTGGCCAACTCATCAATATCGGCGATCATTTGAGTCCCGTGGGCTTCAACTGATGCGCCATCTGTCATCCGGGAGCGGAAGAGTTTCCTTACTAGCTCGTACCTCTTCATCCGCTTATTGGTGCGGTGAAGATCACGCAATCTTGCCATCATGTTATAGGGATCCAAGTCCCTATTCTGGCGTCTGAAATGCTGGGTCATTGCAGCTAGCATAACTGACTGAGCTTGGTCACAATCATCACTATGAGTCTTCCATAACTCTAGCTCCAGTGGCTCAGTGGGTTTAGGCGGGAGAGGTCTCTGAATAGTATACAGTATCCTCTCAGCCCCAAGCACTATCTTGAGGTTCATTTCCCAGTCGGCAAAGTTTGTCCCTTTGAAGACATTATCACCCATGATTATGTCGCGGATATTACCTTTGCCAGTCATCTTGACAACTATAGTCCAACTATAAAGTCAACGATGTTATGGGTACAGTCAAACTGTTAAAAAAAAAATAACAATATATTAGTCCAACTAATTTAAAATATTGACGAAAATGATTTTGAAAGACGCGTAAGGCTAAGTATCTGAACGAAATTGCAAATTCAATAATAGCCTCCCACTATTTTCTTCAAGTTTCTAACCCTCTGTAGACAACTCGGGAAATCTAATTTCCTAGTGGGCTAGGATCCCGTTAAATAACACACAACCTTGACTTTGGCCAACAAGTTGTATGATATTTAACTAGGTAGATCTCGAAGATCAATTGGATCCATCCAATTCCTAGCCTAGATCGGTAGGTGGACATCCAAGTCCGAAACATATATATCTAATACATATGTCAATGTATCCAATACATTTTCCTAACCATTCCTCTGAATCAACTAAGCCTTGGCTTTGGCACAACAAACCTAATGATTCCAGTTAAGCGGGACCCATTGACAAGGAAAATTTCGTAATCAATGTCGATGGACAAGAAGTGATCTTGACTTTGGCCAACAAATCACAACTTGGACAGGACACCGATGTGGAACAAAACTCTCATGATTCAAACACATCCTCAATTGACAAAGGTCTTGACTTTGGCCAACAAACCAATGCCAATTTCGGATCTTGAGAAAGAATCATTCAACGGAAGGAAAATTGCTTAATATTGTTTGAGGGATTTTTCGCGTAATTGGCAACCAATTAATTTATCTTTGTTAGGTCTCATCATCATACACCCTTAAGCATGCTTCTAAAACATCATAAAGCGCGTAAAGTAAAGTAATAGTGATATGCGGATGGATATATAAACAACTTGTTCCTAGAACAAATCACTCCCTTTCCTCTCCCCGCTAGCACTATTCTACTACTACCCAATCACATAATACAATAAGAGAAACCTCATTTACATTGAGGGGAATTAGGTGAGAAGAGAATACAAAGAGATAAAGAGATAAGGCTGGACACGCAGGTCCAATTTATAAATTCCAAATTTACAATAACTTCTAAAATTACCCTTTCCCTTTAATATCCATCCGATATACACTATTCATTCATCACATACATATATATTCAAACAAGACATTGTTTACAACCAATCTAATCCAATTAATTAGTCTTTGTTAAAGTGATCATCCAATGTTCAAACAACGGTTTGATTTTGTGCGAGTCCAACTCGATTGAGAATAAGTACATAAGGTACGAATTCGCGAATTATATCGAACTACTTATTAAATCTAATTTAATTCGTATTCAATACTAATTCAATTATTTAATTCCAAATTAAATGTTTACACTTTTAATATGCTTTAAAGACTTAGATTCTAAATCTAATCCTATTGGGTCTCAAAGCCCAACTAACATCCAATGTTGAATTTAATTCAAGTCAAATGGGCTTAGAATTGATTTATTAAGGCTTGGGCTTTGGTCAATGTGGGTCAAACCCAATTACCAAGCCCAAATAAGGAATCACCCTTAAGTGCCATAAAACCAATTTTAAGCCCATAAGGCCCAATTAAATTATTAAAGCCCATTAATTAAATTTTAATATTCCAAACATTAAAGTCCAATTAATTAAAGTGTAATACCAAGATTAATATATAAACCAAATATTTCAAAAATACCCATTTAATTTATTAATCATCAATTTTTCAAAATAAATGTCCAACATTAATTTTAACAAAAATCAACTCCTTTACATGTCCTATGTATTCGGCCAAGGTGAGTTTTTTTGTGTCGATTTGTTTTTCAATCCGATTGAATTATTAATCTACGTCCCGTACACGTTCTAAGTCATCCAATGATCTTAAACACAAAAATTCAATCCACTCCAAGTAGCAACACATTCGGCCAAGGCATGAATTTGGGGAAAAATCATCCAATGCATTTTTCATAAAATTGATTCCATATAACATCATGTTATATACATGCAAGCATACTTATTAATCAAATTTCACAAGAACATGCTTTAATCAATTTTGTCACACCATTCGGCCAAGGTCAAAATTTTGGGGAAAATCATCCAATGCATTTTTCATAAAATTGATTCCATATAACATCATGTTATATACATGCAAGCATACTTATTCATCAAATTTCACAAGAACATGCTTTATCAATTTGTCACACCCATTCGGCCAAGGTCAAAATTTTGGGGAAAAATCATCCAATGCATTTTTCATAAAATTGATTCCATATAACATCATTCTATATACATGCAAGCATACTTATTCATCAAATTTCACAAGAACATGCTTCAACCAATTTTATCAAATTTTAACCTAAAGTATTTCATGCTTAACCATGGCTCAATGATACCATTGTTGGTTTCTATAATATGTCCCAAGGAAAGATTAAGCATACATGAAATACAACAAAGAATATATATAAAAGATGAAGTATGGCGGAATCATACTTACCAATCTCTTGTGATGAAGAAGATCAAGCCAAGATGGAAGCTCCAAGGTAGATTAGGTTCGGCCAAGGAAGACAAGAAGAGGAAAGCTCCAAACTTTGTGTATTCCTTGCTCTATGATGGTTTCCCTATCACCTCTTTTGATCCCTTGAAGGTGCTAGCCTTGCATGTTCCAAACATCAACTTTTCTTCAAGCTTTTGGCAACCAAATTTGAAGAAGATGAAGACCAAAACTGCATGCAGTTTTCGGTCAAGAGGAGTGAGAGAAGAGAGATTTTCTTAATTGATTTTGATACCAAAAATCAATTTATATTTATGCCATAATATTTATTAAATAATAATAAATCTATGACACAAGCCATGCAAAGGCTTAGAGTGTCAAACACTCAAATTCCATGCATAACATTGAGTGTAATATACACTATCACCATGCAATGCATCATCAATAAAATAATGCATATAATGACATGTGTCATGTGGGCCCCACACGTTTCCAAATGAAAGTGGGCCCACGTGCACTCACGCGTTCGGGTTCGATATTTCCGAAATACCGAACTTACGTCGCGACGTTATTTAAATCGAATTTAAATAAATAATCGCGCCTAGCGAAATTATTATTTACGTCGCTAACGAATTAATTCTAAATTAACTCGTATGCCCGAATTAAAATCTAATTTTAATTTCGCGTCGAAATCGAATTTCGATTATTATATCGAATATAATAATTTTATCGATTAATTCCAAATTAATCGTTCTCTCTCTCTAAACAGGTACTTTATCCGATAAAGTTTCTCCGCAATTAATCCAAGATTAATTAAGTCCGAATCAAATATCATAGGTGAATCTTCAGGAAGCGACCCAAGAGATCTCCGGATATGTTGGCAGTAAATACGGTCGTCGGATAATCCGAACACGCACGTACCTCGTACTACGTTCTCACCGATTCACAAGACAAGGTTGGCTTCTAGCAAAGCGCCATGTCTACCCAATTCTCCAGAAATATTCTTATAGGAATATAAGATCTATATCAAGCGTAGTATACCGTAGTATTGCGTACATCGATCCAGTATCGGATGATCACATGCTAGGCCTGGGGCTGGAGATGTGTCTGCCCCGTACGAAACATATATCGGACATCAAACAGCTAGTCTCTTTAAATCAGACAATCCTGACCTAGTCATATTGTCCCGACGGTTGCAACCTTTTATAGAGTACTAGTTCTGTGTCCTGCGTGATCATCACCTCCATATGTCTGAAGCGATACTTCCATCTTGACATCACATCCAGTACACTACGATTCTCGATAAACCCAGAAGAGGTGTACACAGAACCGGTTAGGGTCCCCAACCACCAAAACCAAAGTTTACCGATTGTCGCAAGTACTAGCGATGTAAGTCTCAGGTTAAGACCATATACACCTACCCTGATGCGGCCTCCCATAGACACGCAGACATACTACCAATGGGATTCCGCGGGGTCTATCCAGAGCGAAGCTGTTTTCCGTACCATCGGTAAAACACAACCTCCTATTGCACTTGCATAAGTATCCAATACTTAAATATATGAGAACTATGCTGTTGTGCCCTCACAACGTGCACAAGCGCAATACTAGTCTATTCCGCATTATCGATGTCCAATCTCGATAATACTCCGACTAGGGATATTTAATGATTAAACTTTTATAGATTGATACTGTCTCATATCATCTCAATCCAGTATTAATCATATGGACTTTCGCCATTTATTAGTCAAAGTAAATAATATTACAAAACGGCAAAAGGCAATTTCATAATCACATAGTTAATTTTGTACAATAATACAATATCATTTACAAACAGTGACGCTATGGGACATAATGTCTAACACAGACCAAGAAATTTTGATCACGCAACTTTACAGTGATCATTGGAGTCAGCCACGTCTAGATCACAGCACGTTCTGATCCAGACAACTCATAAGAAAAAATTCACGGCTATGATCACAGTGCGCCACATAGTTTGATCATCAAGATGCCCTTCCACATGGACAATCAAATGAACAAAATACAGCCATATCATAGTTGTGCGTAATGTTGCAAAACTATTTTGCATTTAAAATACATGACTTAGCTATCCATGTTCACATCATGCATCACGTCCTTTGCCGTTAGCTTTTTATGCAACATGAGTCATGTATTTGATTTCCGCGAGCACATATCAGCTTGCGACTTGGATTCACGCAATTTGATTTTGTGTGAGTATGCATAAGGAATCGAATCCACCACTTGATCTTGAGGCAGTGAGCACAACAAGTCTCACTGCCGAGTACCAAACAACAAGACGATGAAGATGATTATTTGTTCGACACCATAAATTTTTCCAAGCTATGTATCATTACCAACATAAACTAGTGTGGGCTAGACTCACAAAACTAACCTCTAAACATTTTAGATATTAAAGTCACAGAAGGTCTCTTTTATTTCTTCTTGTTCTTATTTTATTTTCACAATATTGAGAGAGTTTTCAAGAAGAAGAAGATGGAGGCTAGGGTAGAATGAAAAGTCTTAGCTAAAAAAAAATAAGATAAATTTTTCATTTTTTATATTTAGGGTTATTTGTTTCCAAAATAAATAAATAAAAACCCTTCGTATTCCTCCAATGAATTTTCGGCCAAACATGGATTTTGTATTAATTTTGTAACATAAAATTTAATTACCATAATGAAATATATGTTACAAATTTAAAAGTGTAATTACCTTTCAAAAAGTGTAACCACCAAATTTAAATCCAAGAGTTATGCAACCTAGCATAACTCAAAAAAGATTTTCCAAATTTAATGCTAGAGTTTTGCAACCTAGCATACTCACCAAGGGTTTCCAAAACTCAAAATTTAGAAATTCCAAATTTGGCCTCATTAAATTATATCATATATAATTTAATATTATGCATTCAATAATTATATATAATTATTAAAATAATATTAAATTTTAATATATAGTTTCAACTGTGACAAAATAATATTACTAATCATATTAATAATATTTTCATATTTGAGTATAATTGGACTATCAATTATATTTAATCTGCTATAGTATATTGAGCTAGCACGGGGACCAAACGGACCTACGGCTCCGAGCTCCAATAATCTTGAAATATTAATTAAGCTCTTAATTAAATATTCTGAATTATTAACTCCGGGATATTCCACTAAAAATCCCGAACCCGAAGATGCACTCTCGTTGCCGCAGATAGATATTAAGTCGAACCATGTCGGTGTCCATCGATATAGTCACTACATACGGATTAACTCTTCAGGAGTATCTCGTAATTAGAGCCTGGTCATAATGTCCTTTATACCCCTCTAATTATTTTACCTTAAGTATGTTGGGTTTCTAGGTTTAATCCCAAGATCAAGATAAGCATAAAATCATGAATGAATAACAAAGAAGAGTGTCGGAAACACACTTACAATGATCGGCTTTGGATGTGTTGATCAAAAAAATTTGCTCCTCCAAGAACACCAAGGTTTCGGCCAAGAGAACTCCACAAGCTCCAAGCTTTGTTTTGATTTTCCAAGCTCTCAAGTAGGTTTCCCTAACACCTTGATATGATCCTTGAAGAGTGCTAGCCCTTTGAAAATTTTGCAACAACATCAATCTTTCAAACAAACTTCAAATTTAATAAAAAAAGAAAATAGAAGAAGGAGAGTATTTTGGCTTGTACATTCGGACAAAGGCCAAAGAGAGAGTGAGAGAGGTTTTCTTTTGTTTTTAATTTTGTTTCCAAAACAATAATAAAAAAACAATTACGAAAGTTGGTATATGCTTTACAAAAGTCAAAGCCAAAATTTTGGCTCCAAAATCTCAATAAATGCTCACAACCACTTCTTTCATGAATAGTGACTACATGTCACTCACCAAAAGGTGATAAGACATCTATCACTAAAGTGACAAGTGATGTGACTCGCGATGTGACTTGTGGGCCCCACTTGATTCAAAATACGAGTGGGCCCGCAAACACTTACGGGCTCGGTTTCGCTAATTCCGAATTAACGAACTTTCGTCGCGACGTAATTAAATAATTATGCCTAGTGAAATTACTATTCACGTCGCTAACGAATTAATTCTAAATTAATTCGTTTGCCCGAATTAAAATCTAATTTTAATTCCGCGTCGAAATCATATTTCGTTTAATATATCGAATATATTATTTTATCGATTAATTCCAAATTAATCTTTCTCTCTCTTTAAATAGTACTTTATCCAAGATAAAGTCTCTCCGCAATTAATCCCAGATTAATAAAGTTCGAATCATACGTTATCAGTGAATCTTCAGGAAGTGACCCAAGAGATCCCTGGATATGTTGGCAGTAAATCCGGTCGTCAGACTATCCGAACACGTACGTACCTTGTACTACGTTTTTACCGATTTACGAGACAAGGTTGGCTTCTAGCAAAGCGCCATGCCTACCCAATTCTCCAGAAATATTCTTAATGGAATATACGATCTATATCAGGCGTAGTATACCGTAGTATTGCGTATTGCGATCCAGTATCAGATGTCACGTGCAAGGCCTGGGGCTAGAATAGTGTCTGCCCCGTACGAAACATATATCGGATATCAAGCAACTAGTCTCTTTGAATCGGATAATCATGACCTTGTCATATTATCCCAATGGTTGCAACACAATAGAGAATCCATGCGTGATCATCATCTCCATATGTCTGAAGTGATACTTCCATCTTGACATCACATCCAATACACTACGATTCTCAATAAACCCAGAAGAGGCGTACACAGAACCTGTTAAAGCCCTGGACGACCAAAACCAAAGTTTACCGATTATCGCAAGTACTAGCGATGCAAGTCTCAGGTTAAGACCAAATACACCTACCCTGAAGCGGACTCCCATAGACACATATACATACTACCAATGGGATTCCGCGGGGTCTATCCAGAGCGAAGCTGTTTTCCGTACCATCGGTAAAACACAACCTCCTATCGCACTTGCATAAGTATCCAATACTTAAATATATGAGAACTATGTCGTTATGCCCTCACAACGCGCACAAGTGCAATACTAGTCTATTCCGCATTATCAATGTCCAATCTCGATAATACTAAGACTATGGATATTTAATGATTAAACCGTTATGGATTGATACTGTCTCATATCATCTCAATCCGGAACTAATCATAAGGACTTCTATCATTTATACATCTAGGTGATCCAATCACAAATGATAAAAGAGAAATTTCCTTTGTCACATAGTTAATTTGTACAACAACACCGTGTTCTATACAAATAGTGATGCTATGGGTCATAATTGTCCAACAAAGTACCATTAATTCTCTAATGAATGATTTATTCATAACCATTATGAATTTTAATCTTTCTATTCGTAATAGAAAGACTCGAGCGCTCTAACCATTCAAGTATCGAATCAACCCTTAGGGAATATACTCCTCTATTTCTCACAAGAAGGAGTGAACTCCATGTCTATGTAAAACGTCCCCAGCTACCCACCAAACCATATCCCCAAAGAACGTAATTGTTGGTCGGGACTGCTACACAAACCTCACCTTTGTAAATCAAATGACATAGTCTGCCAAGCAGGAGTTTGTAGTACACTCATGATTAAGATCAATCCATCTATGACTATCTAGTAGATCGAAATGAATTTCTTTATTTAATAAATATTATAAGAAACTCATTTCTATATGGGTCCAGTCCTATATGATCACATCATACAAGGTGCCTCCATTCTCATGTCTCCATATGGATGATCCCGGATCAAGGTCGTCATATAATTATAGAATGGACCACAGCTATAGATAAACCACAAATAAAATACCCTATTTGTTTGCTCTCTATGGACTATTTTAGATTACTAGCTTCAGACTTAAATCCTCTTATGTATGACACTTATACACTAAGTCTGAAGGTACATGAGTAATCTAGGATAATCAAAATAATTTACAATATGCGATATTTAAACAAACACTTTGATAAATAAAAAATACATCATTTTATTTCATAAGATAATATATCGTTTACATTACATGAAGCTCTAGGACATTTATCCCAACAATCTTCCACTTTTACTGGAGCAAATAGGACATGCCATGTAATCCTAGACCATCTAGGTGACCTTCAAACACTTTAGATGACAAGGTATTTGTAGACGGATCATCCAGGTTCTCTGTGGATGTAATTTTTTTTCTGACAGACACGTCTGCTCTCTGCACTATCTCCCTAAAGAGATGATATTTATGATTTCCCCTCTTGTGGCGTTTTGGTTCCTTTGAATTCGCCATTGCACCATTATTATCATAATAAAGTGTGAGTGGTTTATCCATGTGTGGAACGACTTTCAGATCTCCCAAGAACTTACAGAGCTAGACTGCTTCCTTAGCTGTTTCGCAAGCTGCTATATATTCAGCCTCCATGGTGGAGTCAGCAATACAAGATTACTTATATACTCTCCCATAGTATAGCCCCACCACCTATAGTAAACACTGATCCGGATGTTGATTTTCTAGAATCAACATCCATATTAAAATCGGAGTCCTATATCCCATTAGGATCATATCCTCACCGGAATATACAAGCATATAATCTCTCGTTCTCTTTAGATACTTGAGAATGTGTTTCACAGCCACCCAATGATCCAATCTTGGGTTAGACTGAAACCTACTGACTATTCCTACTGTAAAACAGATGTCCAGTCTCGAGCATAACATAGCATACATGAGACTACCAACTGCTGAGGCATATGTGATATGTCTTATTTCCTCAACATCTTGAGGTGTCTTAGGAGACTAATCTTTTGACAAGTGAATTCCATGTCGACAAGGAAAATTACCTTTCTTGGAATTCTGCATCCCAAATCGCACAAGGATCTTGTCGAGATAGGATGCCTGAGACATAACTAATAGTCTTTTCTTGCGATCCTGAAGTATCTGAATCCCAAGAACATAATCGACCTCTCCCAAAGCTTTCATTTGGAATTGGTTAGCTAGCCACGTTTTAACGTCCGATAATATCTTTACCTCATTCCTAATGAGTAAAATATCATCGACGTATAAAAAGAGAAAAACCACATTCCCGTCAATGAAACACTTGTATATATATGGCTCATCAAAATTCTATTCAAAGTCGTAAGACTTGATCGTGGTATCAAATCTTATGTTCCAAGATCGAGATGTTTGCTTGAGTCCATAAATAGACCTTTGCAGCTTTCAAACTTTTTACTCTTGACCTTGGGCTATGAACCCCTCTAGTTGTACCATATAAATACACTCATAAAGATTTCCATTCAAGAATGCAGTCTTGACGTCCATTTGTCAAATATCATAGTCATAATATACGACAATGGACAGAAGAGTATGGATGGATTTTAGCATGGCTAATAGCGAGAAAGTTTCCTCATAGTCAACTCATTCTTTCTGGATATAACACTTGGCCACCAATCTAGCCTTGAAGGTATGTACCTTCCCATCAGCTCCCCTCTTTCTCTTGTAGATCCACTTGCAACCTATAGGTTTTACCCCATCAGGTTGGTCTACAAGTTCCCAGACTGAGTTTGAGTATATAGACTCCATCTCTAGGTTCATGGCTTTGAGCCATTCCTCTTTATCAGAATCATCCACTGCACTACGATAGGTAAATGGATCATCTATACCATCGCTGGATGTGACAACTTGTGCCTCTCCAACTCTTAGATAGCGATCAGGTTGTCATACAACCCTCCCCCTATGTCTAGGTGGCAGATTATTCTGATAAACTTGCATCTGACACTCACATGTCGAAGGTATTTTGTGTTTGTCAATTTTCATTGATGATGGTGTGTTGGTTAAACCGGCAAGTAACTCCTCGAGTAACCCTTCACTTCGAGGTTTGAACTCACTCATATAGTCCTCCTCGAGAAATGTAGCATTTTTCGATACAAACATTTTGTTATCTTCAGGGCTATAGAAGAATCCACCTTTAGTCTCCTTAGGATAGCCTACAAATAGGCACACCTGAGAATGTGGCTCCAACTTAGTAGTCGTATTCTTCAGCACATGTGCTGGACACCCCCATATGCAGAAATATCATAAACGAGTTTTACGACTACTCCACAACTCTAAGGGAGTCTTAGGAACAGACTGTTAGACATTATGTCCCATAGCGTCACTGTTTGTAAATGATATTGTATTATTGTACAAAATTAACTAGGTGATAATGAAATTGCCTTTTGCCGTTTTGTAATATTATTTACTTTGATATATAAATGGCGAAAGTCCATATGATTAATACCGGATTGAGATGATATGAGACAGTATCAATCCATAAAGGTTTAATCATTAAATATCCCTAGTCGGAGTATTATCGAGATCGGACATCGATAATGCGGAATAGACTAGTATTGCGCTTGTGCACGTTGTGAGGGCACAACGGCATAGTTCTCATATATTTAAGTATTGGATACTTATGCAAGTGCGATAGGAGGTTATGTTTTACCGATGGTACGGAAAACAGCTTCGCTCTGGATAGACCCCCGCGGAATCCCATTGGTAGTATGTCTGCGTGTCTATGGGAGGCCGCATCAAGGTAGGTGTATATGGTCTTAACCTGAGACTTACATCGCTAGTACTTGCGACAATCGGTAAACTTTGGTTTTGGTGGTTGGAGACCTTAACCGGTTCTGTGTACACCTCTTCTAGGTTTATCGAGAATCGTAGTGTACTGGATGTGATGTCGAGATGGAAGTATCACTTCAGACATATGGAGGTGATGATCACGCAGGACACAGAACTAGTACTCTATAAAAGGTTGCAACCGTCGGGACAATATGACCAGGTCAGGATTGTCCGATTTAAAGAGACTAGTTGCTTGATGTCCGATATATGTTTCGTACGGGGCAGACACATTTCCAGCCCCAGGCCTAACATGTGATCATCCGATACTGGTTCGATATACGCAATACTACGGTATACTACGCTTGATATAGATCTTATATTCCTATAAGAATATTTCTGGAGAATTGGGTAGGCATGGCGCTTTGCTAGAAGCCAACCTTGTCTTGTGAATCGGTAAAAACGTAGTACGAGGTACGTACGTGTTCGGATAATCCGACGACCGTATTTACTGCCAACATATCCGGAGATCTCTTGGGTCGCTTCCCGAAGATTCACCAATGACGTATGATTCAAACTCAATTAATCTTGGATTAATTACGGAGAGACTTTATCTTGGATAAAGTACTATACAAAGAGAGAGAACGATTAATTTGGAATTAATCGTAAAATTATTATATTCGATATATAATCGAAATTCGATTTCGACGCGAAATTAAAATTAGATTTTAATTCGGGCAAACGAGTTAATTTAGAATTAATTCGTTAGCGACGTAAATAATAATTTCGCTAGGCGCAATTATTTATTTAAATTCGATTTAATTAACGTCGCGACGTAAGTTCGGTATTTCGGAAATATCGAACCCGAACGCGTGAGTGTGCGTGGGCCCACTTTCATTTGGAAACGTGTGGGGCCCACATGACACATGTCATTTTATGCATTATTTAATTGTTAATACATTGCATGGTGATAGTGTACAATACACTCAATGGTTTTGCATGGAGTTTGAGTGTTTGACACTCTAAGCCATTGCATGATTTGTGTCATAAGTTTATTATTAATTTAATAAATATTATGGCATAAATATAAATTGATTTTTTGTAACAAAAAATCATTCAACTCTCCTCTCTCTCACATTGCCGAAACTACATGCAGTTTTGGGCTCTCCATTTCTTCAATTTTTGTGGCAAGATTTGAAGAAGTTGTGCATTCAAAATCACAACAAAGGCTAGCACCTTCAAGGGATCATACAAAGGTGTTATGGGAAACTAATCTTTGAGCTTGGGAGGATCAAACAAAGCTTGGAGCTGCACTTTCCACCTTGGCCGAATTCATCACTGCACAATGGAGAAGTTTTCATTTCATCAACGCATCCGCATTTCGATTTTTGTGAGTATGATTCCGCCATACTTCAATATTGTTCATTCATTTATATATATTTTGTTTGCTCTTGTTGATCTTGGGGCTTGGTTATTTTTTCCAACACAGACTTAGATGGAACTACATTGAGGATATAT
This sequence comes from Zanthoxylum bungeanum, assembly GCA_019454045.1. Classification (NCBI taxonomy): domain Eukaryota; kingdom Viridiplantae; phylum Streptophyta; class Magnoliopsida; order Sapindales; family Rutaceae; genus Zanthoxylum; species Zanthoxylum bungeanum. Next base: position 193,193 of record SKCR01032023.1, read on the forward strand.
ATTTATGTTTGCAATTCATATCCCTAGAACGAACTAGGTAGTGAGCTATAACTAAACATAGATCTTATCATGTCATGTAGGGTCCGATTTCTCATTTCTACCACACTATTTTACTGTGGTGTTCCAGACGTTGTGAGCTGGGATACTATCCCATGCACAACCAAGAATTCCTCGAAATCTCTGTCAAGGTATTCTCCTCCATGATCTGATAGTAGAGTTTTGATTGCTTTACCTAATTGGTTTTCAACCTCAGCACGATACTCTTTGAACTTTTCAAAAGTATCTGACTTGTGCTGCATTAGGTAAACATACCCATATCTTGAATAATCTTCAATAAATATGACGAAGTATTCATAACCGCCTCGGGCTCTTACATTCATCGATCCGAAAATGTCCTAATTTATTAGCTCAAGTGGTTGACTGGCTCTTATACCTTTTCCAGTAAACAGTCTCTTGGTCATTTTTCCTTCTAAACAGGATTCACAGACTAGTAAAGTTTCGAACTTTAACAGGTTTAAGGCTCCGTTCTTTATCAACCTATCTATCCGATCAAGGCCGATATGACCAAGTCTAAGATGCCACAGATATATGTCGTCATGAGAAATCTTTTGTCATTTTATTTTAAAATTTTCAACCTTGAATATTTCAATGTTGAGTAGTGGTTTATATGTTAACAATCTTAACAATATAAGTTTTCTCCTAGTTTCCTTCGCATATAAGTAATCCATTTTTGAAATAATATCTATTATTATTAGATAAAATGGAAACCATCATGTAATAGTTTTGAAACAGAAATCAAATTTCTGCGACAAAATAGGAATAAACAACCATTTGTTTAAATTTAAATAACTTTTATTTGCAAATTGAAAACTGATAACTCCTGTTGTTTTACTAAAACAACCTCCTATGTCCTGACTCTCATAGTAAAGTTACCTTCAGTAAGGTCTTTACTTGTATCAAGTTGATGTACCATTAGCCTTAGCATTTCTAGTTCCTTTATTTTTCATTTTTACAGATTTAGAAGACTCAGCAACATTTGCCTTAGCACTGGGATTACGAGGATCCACAAGCATGGACTCGTAGTGAGTGAGCTTATTAAGCAGCTAGGTCAAAGTAAAAGTCAACTTGTTCATAACGTAGTTGCTTTTAAACCGCAGGAAACTCTTCGGAAGAGTTTTCATAATCATGGTCACCTGGCTACGCTCGTCAAGCCGAGCACCATGGGTTTCTGCAGTGTTTAGATAGGTCATCATCCTCAAGACGTGCTCTCGGACAGATGTCTCATCCTTCATCTTAGCAGTCAAATAATTTTGGCATAAAATTAAACATGATGCATGAACCATGAATAATGAATTAGAAACCTAATAGAATTACTATGCCACAGAAATCTATCATCTCATAAATAAGTACCACCGCAGGGTAGGCCAAGTATTTGCATGATAGATCAAGACAATCTCAATTGATTAATATATGCGGGAATAACTCTTATTCCTATATTAACCAACTATCGTTTGATTCAACCAAGGAATTTCGATTAACATTTAATCATTCCTTTGTGAGTGTGACCCGTCATTTCGGGACCCTTGGACTTAACTAGTGAAGTGCCGCCGTAGGGTAGGTCAGTTCACTAGATACATCTAGAATCTGTTGGAAATGGTGATCGAGCACCATTCAGTTTTTGTATGAATATTTGATATTTATGCAATATAATATTTATTTTATCATGGTTATTTATTTAAATATATGGTAAAACTCTTACTTTTATTTATATATTGTAAATCTAAGAGTTAGATTACTCTAAGAGTTAGAGATTTCGAGTTACACTCGGAATCTTACATAAATTTAGTAAAAACCCGAGAGTTACAAAATATGGTGATATAGTAGCAAGAGTTGCAAATGGTGTGGAGAAATATCATGCATTCTCTTGAATATAAATTATTCATGGTCTAGATATATTGACATGGGTCGGTCATTATATTGGTAAGACTAGTGCATTGACTATATATGTAATGGACATATGGTTTGTCTCAACAGACTGCGAGCTTAACGAAAGTTCGTATAGAAATACAAATATTCATTAGTTGAATGAATATTGAATTAACTCATAAAAGATGACTAATAGATATTCCATAAAATTTTCAATAGTTGTCTTTTCGAGTTGAATAGTTATTATGGTCCTTTGACTTGAGACAACCACGGTGGTCTAGTGAGTGATCCTATATGTCTGATACCATACATGTCAGAGACCTTTCATGGTCTGACCGCTGGATGTCTGTTAGGTATAGACTGATGCTCACAGAGGTCGGTGTGTGTTAAGATGAGGATTCGTCAGTCCATATGGTTGGATTATGTTTCCAGAAATTTTCAGAGTATATTCCAGAAATCTTTTGGCCAAAAGTACGTCGAAGAAATTATTTCTTTGACATTATAAATAATATTGAAAAAAGTTTTGCATATATTATTTATTAATGTTATATAAGGATGAAAAGTTTCACATATTGAGTAAATAAGGTTTTGACAGTATAACTATAACCTTACTCAATAGGAGACGGTAATGACGAAGGGATTATACATTAGCGTTTTAACCTCGACTTGTATAGTTCGACGTGTCGTGTTGTTTTGTCATGATTTGTAGGTGGACATGCCATCATGAAATATGTGTACAAGTATATGAGATATATATGTATATATATAAGTAACAACTGAACGTGAGCCTATAGAGTTCCATTATATTGAGTTTACTCGTTGAGCACTAGGGCGACCTATCGTCAAATATTGACAAAGTATTTTTTGGGTATTTAGGATTAAATTGTTTAATCCGATAATTCATGAGATGAATTGAATTAATTAATTTATATCAAGAGTTGATATAATTTTATTGTATAATAAATGTAAATTCGATTTACATTAATTAGTAATTATTTTGTGAATTAATTTAATTGTTAAATTAATATAGAAATTTTATTGTATAATATTGACAGAGTTGATATAATTTTATTGTATAATAAATGAAAATTGATATATAGTTGATATAGAAATTTTTGTATGCTTGGAGTAATTTTTTCAAGGGTTGGAAAATTATGTGTGCATGCTTGGATTATTTTTAAGTGTTGAAAATAATTTTTAGAAGCTTAGAATAATTTGTCAAGAGTTGATAAATGTATTAAAGTGTTTTGAAAATTTTTAATTGGCTTATGGTAATTATTTTAATACATTGAAAATGTTTTTAGTGCATTAGGAAAATTTTAAGTTGATAAGAAAAAAAATTTTAACCCACTGTTAAGGACTGCCGAATAAATAAAATAAAATAAAAATTTATTCGATCGGGATTTGATCTCGGGTGGATTCTGTTGCGCTCGGTTTTGTCCGTTCCTCACTCAACAAGTGTTATCAGAGCGATACATGCTTCTAATTGTTCATGTTCCTTACAATTTTTTTCAATGTTATAAAATGCACATGCATACATTTAATTGTGAATTACATGTTTTAGGCATTTTTGGACATGCATACATTTTATATATTTGTATGCATTTGACTTTGGAAAATCTCTACGCTAGATCATTAAGTGTCATTATTTTAGTTGAAAATATGACATGGCCTGGCATGTCTATACGGTGTTAGTGTTAGGTTCTCTAAGAACAATCCTAGGATCAATTAAGCATAAAAGATGTGTGAATAATCAACGAAGTTTGCGGAATAACTTACATTGATCGGTTTCTTGGATGTTGGAAAGTACAAAACTTTGAATCCTTTGATGTTGTTCTCCAAGATCTCATTTATTGTATGTTGAGCTCCAAGCCTTGGTGAATGAATTCCAAACTCAAGGGATGTTTCCATATCACCTTTGAATGACTCTTTAAGTGCTAGTTTTGGAAGAAATTTGCAACAAAAGTCTTCCCCTTGTTCTTTGTAAGTCTCGGCAATGGAGAGTAAAAGAGAGGGAGAGTCACGGTGAAGAGAGAAAAAGAGTGATGAGTGAAAAATGTAAAGTGTTTTTAATTATCCAAAATCAAAATGTCATATACCAAAATCCAAAGTTGGTAAAAGGTCACTCATCCCTCAAGTTTGTGTAAGCTACAAGTCACCAAAACCAACCACTTCCATCAACCAAAAATGTGATGAGATTGACTAGTGATGTGACTTGATGTGGGCCACACTTTGATTCAAAATCCGAGTGCTCCTGCAAACACATTCCGGGCTCGGGTTCGTTAATTCTGAATTAACGAATTTTTCCGTTGCGACTTAATTAAATCAAATTTAATTAAATAATTAAGCCTAATAAATTACTATTAAAGTCTCTCGCGAATTAATTCTAAATTAATTTATTTGCCCCAATTAAAATCCAATTTTAATTCCATTATGAAATCTAATTTCATTTAATGTATCGAATATATTATTTAATCGATTAATTCCAAATTAATCGTTCTCTCTCTTCTAGTTGAATTTTATCCCAGATAAATTCTTGCCCTAATTAATCCTAGATTAATTTTCTCTCTCTTCTAATTAATCCCAGATTAATTATGTTCCAGTCAAAGATCATCAGTGAATCTTCAGGAAGCGACCCATGAGATCTCTTGATATGTTGGCAGTAGATCCGTCGTCGGACTATCCGAACATGTGCGTACCCAGTACCATGTTCTTACCGATTTACAAGACATGGTTTGCTTCTAGTAAAGCGTCGTGCCTACCCATTCTCCAGAAATATTCTTTAGGAATATATAATCTTTTTCAGGCGTAGTATACGTAGTATTGCGTATTGCAATCCAGTATCAGATGTGACATGCAAGGCCTGAGGCTGGAATAATGTATGCCCCGTACGAATAATATTTCGGATCACAAGACAACTAGTCTCTATAATCGGATATCATGACCATGTCATATTATCCCGATAGTTTCAACATAATAGAGAACCAGTTCTATATCTATGTGTGATCATAATCTTCATATGACTGAAGTGATACTTCCGTCTTGACATCACACCCAATACACTATGATTCTCAATAAACCCGAAGAGGCGTACACAAAACCTATTAAAGTCCCGGACGACCAAAACCAAAGCGTATTGATTGTCGCATGTATTAGCGATGCAAGTCTCAGGTTAAGACCAAATACACCTACCTTGATGCGGATTCCCATAGACATATAGTCATAATACCAATGGGATTCCGCGGGGTCTATCCAGAGTGAAGCTGTTTCCGTACCATCGGTAAACACAATCTCATATCACACTTGCATAAGTATCCGATACTTAAATATATGAGAACTATATCGTTATGCTCCCATAACGCGCACAAGTGCAATACTAGTCTATTCCGCATTATCGATGTTCAGTCTCGATAATACTACGACTGGGGATATTTAATGATTAAACCTTAGTTGATTGATACTGTCTCATATCTTATAATCTGGAACTAATCATAAGGACTTTTGTCATTTATATATTCAAGTAATCTAATTACAAAATGATAAAATAACAATTTCCAATGTCACATAATTAAATTTGTACAAAAACCACAATGTCTTTTACAAATAGTGACACCATGGGTCATTATTGTCCAACAATCTCCAACTTGGCCTATAGCCAGTCACTCAAGTATCCAACACCTGAATTATTTACATGTCGCTCAAACTTTTGCTGAGGAATTACTTTCGTCAGCGGATCTGCAATGTTGTCCTCTGATGCGACCTTCTCGATCTTCACATCGCCACGATGTATGATCTCATGAATCAGATGGAAACGTCGAAGACATGTTTGGATCGTTAATGAGACAGCAGTTCCTTAACCTGCGCTATAGCCTCGTTATTTTCACAATACAATGGAACGGGCTCAGCTGCTAACGAAACTACTCCTAATCCAATTAGGAATTTACGGATCCAAACTGCCTCTTTTGCTGCTTCAGCTACAGCAATATATTCCGCTTCTGTTGTTGAATCTGCAATAGTCTCTTGCTTGGAAGATTTCCAGCTTACTGCTCCATTGTTCAAATAAAATACCCAGATTGCGACTTACAGTCGTCTTTATCGGTTTGGAAACTTGTGTCGGTAAACCCTGTTACCTCAAGTTCTCCATCTCCATAGATTAAGAACGCATCTCTAGTTCGTCTAAGATACTTAAGGATGTCCTTAACTGCAACCCAGTGACCATCACCTGGATCGGTCTGATAGCGACTGCATATGCTCAAAGCATATGAGACATCAGGTCGCGTACATTGTTGGTCTCTAAGATCATCCCAATAACATTTAAACAATGATAAAAGTGTGAATATTAAAAGAAAGTATAGCGGAATTATACTTACAAAGATCGGTTGTAGGATGTGTTGATACAAAAAACTTTGCTCCTTTTGAAATTGTTCCAAGCTTTCTTGAATGATGAATCAAGCTCCAAGCTTTGATCTTTCATTCCAAGCTAAATGGGAAAGTTTCCCTAACACCTTTGTATGAATCTTTGATGTGTGCTAGCACTTGGAAAAAAATTGCAACAATTTATTCATTGTCTTTGGTGAGTTTCGGCCAAGCCAAAATGGGAGAGAAAATGTTTTGTTTGGGCGTGAATGGAGATAATAGAGAAGAGATCTTTGTTGACTTGTTAATTGATTTCCCAAATCAAAAATGATATAACAAATATTTGGTAATTAGTCATTCACTTTCAACTTGATGAAAACAAGCCATCAACCACCCAGCAAATCCATCACCAAAAAGTTGATCAAAGTGACTAGGTGATGTGACTTATGGGCCCCACTTGATTCAAAATCCGAGTGGGCTCGTAAACACATTCTGGGCTCGGGTTCGTTAATTCTGAATTAACGAATTTTCCATTGCGACGTAATTAAATCAAATTAATTAAATAATATGCCTAGCAAAATTACTATTAAGTCGCTCGCGAATTAATTCTAAATTAATTCGTTCGCCCGAATTAAAACCAATTTAATTCCGTTATGAAATCCAATTTCATTTAATATATCGAATATATTATTTAATCGATTAATTCCGAATTAATCTTTCTCTCTCTTCTTATAGAATTTTATCCCAGATAAAATCTCTCCGCAATTAATCCTAGATTAATTTTCTCTCTCTTATAATTAATCCTAGATTAATTATGTTCGAGTCAAACATCATCGGTGAATCTTCAGGAAGCAACCTATGAGATCCCTGGATATGTTAGCAGTAAATCCGGTTGTCGGACTATCCGAACATGTGCATACCTCGTACCACATTTTTACCGATTTACGAGACATGGTTGGCTTCTAGCAAAGCACCGTGCCTACCCAATTCTCCAGAAATATTCTTTAAGGAATATATAATCTATGTCAGTCGTAGTATACGTAGTATTGCGTATTACGATCCAGTATCTAATGTCACATGCAATGCATGGGGCTGGAATAGTGTTTGTCCCGTACGAAGCGTATATCGGATCACAATTAACTAGTCTCTATGATCGGATAATCATGACCTTGTCATATTATCCAAATAGTTGTAACATAATAGAGAACCGATTCTGTATCCCTACATGATCATCATCTCCAAATGACTGAAGTGATACTTCTGTCTTGACATCACACCCAATACACTACGATTCTCAATAAACCCAGAAGAGGCGTACACAGAACCTGTTAAAGTCCCGGACGACCAAAACCAAAGTGTATTGATTGTCGCAAGTACTAGCGATGCAAGTCTCAGGTTAAGACCAAATACACCTACCCTGAAGCGGATTCCCATTGACACATAGTCATACTACCAATGGGATTCTACGGGGTCTATCCAGAGCGAAGCTGTTTTCGTACCATCGGCAAACACAACCTCTTATCACACTTGCATAAGTATCCAATACTTAAATATATTAGAACTATATCGTTATGCTCCCACAACACGCACAAGAGTAATACTAGTCTATTCCGCATTATCGATGTCTAGTCTCGATAATACTACGACTGGGGATATTTAATGATTAAACCTTAGTTGATTGATACTGTCTCATATCTTATAATCTGGAACTAATCATAAGGACTTTTGTCATTTATATATTCAAGTAATCTAATTACAAAATGATAAAATAACAATTTCCATTATCACATAATTAAATTTGTACAAAAACCACAATGTCTTTTACAAATAGTGACACAATGGGTCATAATTGTCCAACAATCTCCAACTTGCCCTATAGCCAGTCACTCAAGTATCCAACATCTGAACTATGTACATGTCGCTCAAACTTTTGCTGAGGAATTACTTTCGTCAGCGGATCTGCAATGTTGTCCTCTGATGCGACCTTCTCGATCTTCACATCGCCACGATGTATGATCTCATGAATCAGATGGAAATGTCGAAGAACATGTTTGGATCGTTGATGAGACAGCAGTTCCTTAACCTGCGCTATAGCCCCGTTATTTTCACAATACAATGGAAAGGGCTCAGCTGCTAACAGAACTACTCCTAATCCAATTAGTGTTGGGGTTGGTGCTCAGAGCGCCAATCCGGACCGTATTTATGTCTGATTCATGAATACGAACATCCCCTTATTCCATAATATTACTTATTTATGGTTGCACCTCTTGTTCTTATATACGTATTCGATCTGATTACGATTAGATTGAAACTAAATGTGGTTTAGTGATATGTATATATTAGACAAAGGCCCGATAATATATAATGCAGTACACAGTTACAAAGTTAGTTTGTAATTGACATTGGGAAGTGTCACTGCTATATGAATATTATCAAACATAGTTCCTGGTCAAGATTTGCTAACACGGGTCGGTTAGTCAAATCCGTTGAGACCAGTACATGTCGTATATCGAGACTTGGTCCGATGGTTTATCCCAATGAACCATGAGTCTATGGAGACTCGTATAGACGTGTAGGTGTTTATAGTGGATAAACACTGAACGGTTCACCGAAGATTCTTAATGGATGGTACGCCAACGTCAATAAGAATCTTCTCGGGTTGAGTAGCATAGTGGTCCTTCGAATTGAGATACCACTGTGGATGTATGAGACATCCTCCACACTTAGATGGCAGTCACGTCACCGATCTATTTAGATCAGACCTCCGCCTGTTCGTTGGGTGTGGATCGATCCTCAGGATATCCTGTGTGTGTCAAGATAGGATCCGTCAGTTCTGTGTACAGAGCATAGGTAGTCCATATACTATTAGCAGTCTGTTAAATCTGTGGCCACAGTATACATCGGAAGTAAGTTCCGAGTGTTATTTAGAGATTGCTAATAGATACGTCGACGAGATAATACCTATAGAGATTTGACGTTTACATCTATATCTCTGGGATTATCTGGATACCTGTGACGGAGGGATTATACGTATGCAATGACCTCGACCTGTATGATTCAGCTAGTTTATCCGTGATCGTCATAATCTACGGGTGGATAGATTATGGACATGAAATTGGATTTCGTGACGGATATACCTGAATCTAGAGAGTCTCAATAATGAAACATACTCGTAGAGCACTAGAGCAACATTTATGAATAATGATGATTATTTATAAATCGTTTAATCGTTAAACGAAAAATACATGCGAACGGGCCGAACCGTCATTTCCTAATTAATGTGTATTTGTATTTAATATATGATATTATTAAATACACATTAATAAATAGTCAAATAAAGGTATTTGACATATATCATCAATATATGTATTTGAGATATTTAAAGTAAATATAATACATATATTTGATATATTTGTATTTAATTAATTATTTAATTATTTAATTGTTAAATGATTAATATAATTAAAATATAAATATATCACCAAATGATAAAGTTAGGAAATGATTATAAGTGTAAATGTTTGACTTTACATTAAAGGAAAAGGTTGTCAAATTGATTTTGACTTCTTAAGATATTTGTTCAAAATTGTTTGAAAAATAAAAATATCTTTTTCTTTATTTCTTTATAATTTCGGCCATACACTTTAATATATAAGAGATATATTTTTCTAAGTTGCATTTGTTGACTAATTAAATATCTTTAAAGTTGTTTTAGATATTTAACCAAGTTGAACAAATGAAAGACAAATGAAGATGAAATTAATATTCTTGTAATTTGCCTGCCAATTTCGGCCAAGGGCTTTTTCCAAGCTTGTATATATTGTTTTTCATTTCATTTTCTTTTAACCTAATACACTTTAAAGAAAAACTCCATTAAAGGAAGGCAAAGAATGCTAGAGAGAAAAGAAAGAAAAATCAAGAAAAGCTTGTAAAATAGTAAGTATTTCCAACCTTCCATTAGAGAGTAATTTGTTCCTCTTGTTGTGGGAAACAACTTGTGATGTTCTTGAGTTTTTCTATTCTTTATTCTTTGTGTTTTTGATGGATAAATGTTTGGTGAAAGTGTAGAGCATGTATAATGGAGAAAGCTTGTGACTAGTGTAGTTATAAGTGTTCTCTTAAGGTTTTTGGAAACCATGTTGCTAATCTAGAGTTGTTGACCCACTCTTAGATGACCTAGATTTGATCTTGAGTTGTTTCATTGTGTTGAGACTTTTATTGGATGGAAGAAACATGATTGAAGTAATTGATTTAACCAATTTGGTCTAATTTGTCCAATTTGAAGAAATTGAAAAATTAGGGTTCATGACCGATTCCAAATTTGGGGGTTTTCATATATGTTGTGTATTTGGATGTTTATATGATGCATATAAAGTTTCATGTTGATTGGATTACATTTGGATGTGTTTTGAGACATGAAATGACAAAAGGCACAAAATGCCCACCATTTGGAGCATTCGGCCAAGGATGATAAAATTTGGGGATTTGGTTGCTTTTGGTGTTTTGATGTTTTGAACATGCTAAGTTCATCTTAGAAATGATTTAGAATCATTCAAAATTGATTAGATCAATTTCGGACTAAAATGGACAAAATACTAAAGTAAGGGTAATTGGTAAATTCACTTAAATATGATTTATTTGAATTTTATTTCATAATTTGATTATTGGATAATTAAATAAATATGTTTATTTAATTAATCCGAGAAAAAGTTTTGAAATCGGAAGATACGATCTTCGCCGCTTCCGCTGCGTTACCGGATTATGCCCCTAAACCCCTACAATTAGGAATTTACGAATCCAAACTGCATCTTTTGCTGCTTCAGCTGCAGCAATATATTCCGCTTCTGTTGTTGAATCGGCAATAATCTTTTGCTTGGAAGATTTCCAGCTTACTGCTCCGTTGTTCAAATAAAATACCCAGATTGCGACTTACAATTGTCTTATCGGTTTGGAAACTTACGTCGGTAAACCCAGTTATCTCAAGTTCTCCATCTCCATAGATTAAGAGAGTATCCTTAGTTAAGGATATTCTTAACCGTCATCCAGTGACGTTCACCTAGATCGACCTGATAGCGACTACACATGCTCAAAGCATACGAGACATCAGGTTGTGTACATATCATGGCTTACATGATCAATCCGACTGCCGAGGCGAACGTGATCTGACTCATGTTGTCTCTCTCATCTTGAGTTTTAGGACACATGTCGTTAGATAGAGTGACACCATGTGACACTGGCAACAGTCCACTATTAGACTGTTCCATGTTGAATCTCTTTAACACTTTGTCAATGTATGTGCTCTGGGAGAGTCCAAGCAGCTTTCTACATCTATCCCGGTAGATCTTTATTCCCAGAATAAAGGCTGCTTCTCCCAGATCCTTCATGGAGAATTTTAATGAAAGCCAAGCTTTCACCGATTGTAGCATGGGAATGTCATTGCCTATACACAATACATCATCAATATAAAGGACAATGAATTCCAGTGCGCTCCCACTATGCTTCTTATATACATAAGGATCATCCTTGTTTTGAACGAAATCATATTCTTTTATGATCTCATCAAAACGTTGGTTCCAAGAACGCGATGTTTGCTTCAATCCATAGATGGATCGATTTAACTTGCAAACCTTGTCTACATGCTTCGGTACGATAAAACCGTCAGGCTATTGCATATAAATATCCTCCAAAAGGTTTCCGTTAAGGAAAGCGGTTTTGACGTCCATCTGCCATATCTCGTAATCGAAATATGCAGTAATAGCAAGCATAATCCGAATGGATTTAATCATGGCAACGGGTGAAAAAGTTTCATCGTAATCGACACCATGTCGTTGACGATACCCCTTCGTTAGAAGCCTAGCTTTGTACGTTTAGATGTTGCCATCCATGTCAGTCTTCTTCATGAAGACCCATTTGCAACCAATAGGCTTTACGCCTTCTGCTGCATCAACCAGTGTCCAAACTTGGTTGGTGTACATGGAATCCATTTCAGACTTCATGGCATCTTGCCATAAACGGAGTCGATACCTTACATTGCTTCCTAATACGTAGCCGGTTCATCTTCCTCAATAAGATTAATATCCACATGAGGTGAGATCAGAAACCCATACCTCTCAGGTTGTTTTCTGACTCTCTCTAATCTACGCGGTTCTTGTGTATTTGAAGATTGTTGTACAGTCTCATCCCTGATGAACTGTTCATGTTCCATTAAGGATTCTGTGCCAGGAACAGTATCACTCCGATTTTCATCAAGTTCTACTTTCCTCCCACTTACCACTGCATTTACGAATTCCTTCTCATGGAAAACCGCATGTAGAGCAACAAATACTTTGTTCTCTTGTGGGTGATAGAAGTAATATCCTTTGGTTTCCCTAGGATATCCTACAAATAGACACTTATCCAATTTGGGTTCAAGTTTGGTACCTTCCAAACGTTTGACGTATGCCCAGCAACCCCAAATTTATAGGAATGAGAAACCCGGTTTCTTCTTGTCCATATTTCATATGGTGTCTGTTGAACAGACTTTGACGGAACCTTATTGAAAATAAGTATTGCACTGTTCAATGTATATCCCCTGAAGGACATAGGTAGCTATGTGCAACTCATTGTGAAAGAATACTATACTCTTTCAAGTAATCAGGAAACTCATTGCTCAAGTATTCTCCACCATGGTCCAACCGTAATGTTTAAATACTTTTGCCGGTCTGTTTTTCTACTTCGTGTCGAAACTCTTTGAATTTCTCAAAGGTTTCTGACTTGTGTCTCATAAGATACACATAACCATAACGCGATGCATCATCCGTAAAGGTTACGAAGTATTCATATCCACCTCTAGCCTGTCTAGACATGGGCCTACATACGTCACTATGAACGAGGGCTAATAGTTCTGTGGCATGTGCACCTTTACCGCTAAAAGTTGCTTTAGGCATTTTGCCTAATAAACAAGATTCGCAGACGTCATATGAATTTGGATCAAATCCGTCCAAATACACACTCTTCGAAAGTGTGGATTGCGAGTCTAGTTAATGTGTCCCATACGATAATGCCACATATAAGTTTCATATTTGTTACTTAATTTAAGCCTTTTGTTTGTTACATTATATGTTTAAGATTGATTTATATTCAAAATATAAAGACCATTATTCATATCAGCACTGCATATCTCCATATCATTTTTATACATAAAACACCCAGTGTTTCTAAATACAAAAGTATAGCCACATTGGGCCAATAAAGATACAAATATAATATTCCTAGTCAAGCTAGGTACATAATAACAGTCTGAAATATTAAGTACATGCCCCGAGGACGGTTCCAAAATATAAGTCCCAATGGCCAAAACGGCGACTCGAGTCCCATTTCCAACGCGGAGGCCAATCTCTCCTGAGGCCAGTTTCCTACTAATCCGTAAATCCTACACATCAGTACATATATGAGTACCACAACTAGAATCAAAAATCCAATTTTTAAAACTAGATGTAGGCATGTTTATTTCTATAACAAACTAGGTGTCTTGTCCGCTTTGATTTCCTTCATGTGAGCCTTGTTCTCACGGCAAACACGCTTCCAGTGACCCCGTTTGCCACACTGCAGGCATATATCTTGGTATTTGTCCTTAGCCTTCCCAGAAGACTTTGACAATTTTGCCTTGCCCTTCTTCTTCTTCTTCTTTAAACCTCCAGTCACCTTAGGCCAAGCCCTCAGAGACTGAGATGTTGAAGCGAAGTGTGCCTCGCGCTTTTTGCCCTTTAACAACTCTTTTTCTGCTTCACGCAGCATTGCCATCAGCTCTCCAAGAGTATGGTTAATCATATTGTAGTTCATGATGAACCAGCTCCAGCTGTCAGGAAGAGACTGCAAGATCAAATCTATAGAAGTCTCAGCCTAAAATGTTATGCCTAGTTGACCTAGCTGTTCAATGTCAGCAATCATCTGTGACACATGGTGCTCAACAAACGTACCCTCTGACATTCATGAGCAAAAGAGATTTTTCTGCAATTCATACATTTGCGATCTAAGGTTAGATCGATAAAGGTCCTTCAATTTTGCCATCATAGTATAGGGATCCAATCTCTTGTTTTGGCGACGAAATTGAGGGGTCATCGCAGCGAGCATGACGGACTGAGCAGTTGAGTTGTCATCACTATGAGTCTTCCAAAGTTCAAGCTCAAGCGGCTGATCATTTCCGGGGCTTAGGCCCAGAAGTTCTCTATATCGTATAGAGCATCCTCTCAGCCCCCAGGACAATCCTGAGGTTCATATCCCAATCAGGAAAGTTCGCGCCATTAAAGACATCTTCGCTCATGATAATGTCTTTATCTCCGATCTTTCCAGCCATCTTAATTGCAATAGTCAAACTATTCAATTAACGATATTTGCGTACAGTCCAACTGTTACAAGAAAAATAATAGAATATTAGTCCAACTCATAAATATATAATTGACGAAATAATTTGAAAGCGCGTAATGCCAAGTATTTGAAAGAAATTGCGAATTTAATATTGGCCTCCCACTATTTTTCGGCGAGCCTCTAACCCTCTGTTGAGTACTCGGGAAACCTAGTTTCCTATTGGCTAGGATCCCGTTAAATAACACAAAACCTTGACTTTGGCCAACAAGCTGTATGATATTTAACTAGGTAGATCTCTAAGATCAATTGGATCTCATCCAATTCCTAGATCCGGTAGGTTGACCTCCAAGTCCGAAACATATATACAATATATATGCAAATATATCCAATATATTTTCCTAACCTTTTTCCTCTGAATCAACTAAGCCTTGGCTTTGGCTCAACAAGCTTGATGATTCCAGTTAAGCGGGACCCATTGACTTGGAAAGCTTCGTAATCGATGTCGATGAATAAGAAGTGATCTTGACTCTAGCCAACAAATCACAACTTGGGCAAGACATACGATATGGAACAAAGCCTTCATGATTCAAACACATCCGCGATGGACAAAGGTCTTGACTTTGGCCAACAAACCAGTGCCAATCTTGGATCTTGAGAATGAATCATTCAATGGAAGGAAAACGCTTAATATTTGATTGAGGGTTTTTCGTGTAATTAGCAACCAATTAATTATCTTTGATTAGGTCTCATCATACACCCTTAAGCATGCATTCTAAAAGCATAATAAGGCGCGATAAATAAATTAATAAAGATATGTGGATGGATATCTCACAAATTATTCCTAGAACAAATCACTCCATTTCCTCTCCCCGGCTATCAATATTCTAACTTCTACCCAATTACAAAATACATCAAAGAAACCTCATTACATTGAGGGGAATTGGTGAGAACAGAATTACAAAGAATCGAGAGATAAAGGCTGGACACACAGGTCCAATTTAATAAATTCTAAATTTATTACAACAATTTCCAAAATTGCCCTCACCCATCTAATATCCATTGATATACATTATTCATACAACACATCCATGTATTCACACAAAGCATGTTATTCAATCAATCTAATCCAATTAATTAATCTTTGAATTAAGTGATCATCCAATGTTCAAACTGTTGGAATTCTCTAAGCTTCCCAATATCATTACAAGCAATGAAAATAAGTACGAATACATCGAGGGAGTTGCGGAATACTCACATCGATCGGTTGAGCGACGCGACGAAGACAAAAACTTTCTGCCTTCTCCAAGAATGGCTCGGCAGTGAGCTGCTGGTCTTCTCCATTTTCGGTCTTTTGGTTGAGCTCCATCAAGCTCCAAGCTTCGTCAAATGATTCCAAGCTCATGGGTGGACTTCCCTATCACCTTCGCATGTCTCAAAAGTGTGCTATCACTCAAGAAATTTGCCACAAATTTCCCACTTGACTTCCCTTCATTCTCGGTTTTCTGGGCAGAAAACGGAAGAAGAAATGCCCACCATGGGCGTGAGAGAGGGAGAAGAATTGTGAGAGAGAGAGAGAGAGTTGTGTGATGGATGTTGAAAAAATGTATCTAATACCACTTTTAAATTTTCCAAAAAATCAATTAATTGATTTCAAAAATCGAAACAAATACCAAACATTTAAATATATTAAATGTCTATCATGCCATCACACTTGAGTGTATTACACTCCACCATCAATTTCCATCAATCAATCAAATCAAGTGACTAATGATTTGACGCTTGATTTGACTTGTGTGCCGCACTCGAATTCAAAATGCGAATGCGCTCGCAAACAATCTCGGGCTTGGGTTCACTAATTCTAAATTAACGAATTTTCTGTCGCGACGCAATTAAATGATTATGCCTAGCAAAATCACTATTCACGTCGCGAAAGAATTAATTCTAAATTAACTCGTTCGCCCGAATTAAAATCAAATTTTAATTTCGCGTCGCAATCCAATTTCGTTTAATATATCAAATATATTAATTTATCGATTAATTCCAAATTAATCGTTCTCTCTCTTTAAATGATATTTTATCCCAGATAAAATATCTCCGCAATTAATCCCAGATTAATTTTCGCTCTCGTCTAATTAATCGCAGATTAATAAAGTGTGAGTCATACGTCATCGTCATATGTTGGCAGTAAATTCGGTCGTCGGACTATCCGAACACGTAAGTACCTAGTACTACGTTTGTACCGATTTACAAGACAAGGTTGCCTTCTACCAAAGCGCCATGCCCACCCAATTCTCCAGAAATATCCTTACAGGCGTAGTATACGTAGTATTGCATTTTTCGATCCAGTATCGGATGATCACGTGCTAGGCCTGGGGCTGGAATTGTGTCTGCCCCGTACGAAGCACATGTCGGATGTCTGGTAACTAGTCTCTATAATCGGATAAACATGACCTTGTCATTTTATCCCGATGACTGCAGTACATAAAAGAACCAGTACCGTATCCTACGTGACCATCATCTCCATATGACTAGAGTGACACTTCCGTCTTGACATCACACCCAACACACTACGATTCTCAATATACCCAGCAGAGGCGTACACAGAACAGGTTAAAGCCCTGGACGACCAAAACCAAAGTATATCGATTGTCGCAAGTATTAGTGGTGCAAGTCTCAGGTTAAGACCAAATACACCTACCCTGATTTCGGACTTCCATAGACACATAGTCATACTACCATTGGAATTCCGAGGGGGTCTATCCTGAGCGAAGCTTTTTCACGTACCATCGGTAAAACACAACCTCCTATTACACTTGCATGAGTATCCTATACCCAAATATATGAGAACTATGTCGTTATGCCCTCACAATGCGCAAAAGTGTAATACTAGTCTTTTACGCATTTATCGATGTCCAATCTCGATAATACTCTGACTAGGGATATTTAATGATTTATCCTTCGTGGACTGATATTGTCTCATATCATTCTCAATCCAGGAATAAATCATAAGGACCTCTTATCATTTATACATCTTGGTGATCTAATCACAAATTATAAGAGAGTAATCTCCTTTGTCACATAGTTAATTTGTACAACAACACCATGATCTGTACAAATAGTGACGTTATGGGTCATAATTGTCCAACAATCTCCCACTTGGCCTATAGCCAGTCACTCGAGTGTCTGACCCGAACTATGTACGGTTGGCTCAAATTGCTGAGGAAAGGCTTTCGTCAGTGGATTTGCGTGATTACCATCTAATGCGATATATTCGATCATCACATCGCCACGATGTATGATCCGAACGAATCAGATGAATAATCGAAGTATGTATCTGGATCGTTGATGAGACCATTAATTCTTAGCTTGCGTTGTAGCCTAGCTCAGCTGCTAAAAGAACTATATCTAATCAAATTAGATTTATTATCGACCGAATGGCTTCTGTTGCTGCCTCAACTGCAGCAATAACCCTCTTTTGCTGTTTATTCGGTAACAGTATCTTGCTTGGAAGATTTCCAACTCACTGTACCGTTATTTCAAACTGTATAGTACCGTTTTACGACTTATAGTCGTTTTATCGGTTGGGAAACTTGCAGTATCCCAGTCACTTCAAGTTCTCCTTCTCCATAGATTAAGACAGCATCCTTAGTTCTCTAAGAAACTAACAGATGTTTTTAATATCAATCCAGTGACTATCAATTGGATTGGCCTGTTTGTCACTCCATATGCTCAAAGCGTATGAGACACAAGGTTACGTACATTTTTCAATGTACGATTTCTCGGAGAGTTTTCTCGAAAGCCAAGCTTTCGCTGATTGTTTTATGGGAATTTCATTCCAAGAATGAGATATTATAATTATTTATAGGACAACCACTGTCAGTGCGCTCCCACTAACTCCTTATATACACAAGATGTTAGACATTGTGTCCCATTGCGTCACTGTTTGT